>OY829540.1:1440000-1584966 GCA_963691705.1 Viola odorata | reverse complement strand
GCTCATTTTCACCAGAGTCAACAACTAATTGTTGGAAGTAGAACAAGACATGTTTACCCGATTTGGTATAACTAGAACTAGAGGTTGTCTTCACCAACTCCTGGAACCGGGAGAGTAGCCAATTCTTTATTGAGATAGTCACAGTCTGGGTCAGAGGAGGAACTAGGTGCAGTGACCAAATTAGCGAACTTCACCATTTGATTTTGATTATGTAATTTCTTACAAAATAGCTTGGTGTGACCAGGCTCATTGTAGTAGAAGCAAATGAAGAACTCAGGTCACTAGCTTTGAAGTCACCGCCTGTCCTTAAAATTACCATCCCGATTTTCACCTCTGTAACTAGTTTTCTCCCCTCCTCTCTCCTCCTCCGTTGGCCACAAGAATAGTAGCATCCTAAGATGATGTAGTATTTTTTATACACAATACCCTACTGAAAGTCTCCTAAAGAGAAAGGATATCACCACTTGACAGAATCTGAGATTTAGCAGTTTCAAAATTTTGAAGGCAGGCCTGCAAGAAAACTCATTATGGCCATTAGCTCTCTCAGAGCCTGTTGCACATTGATGTTTGTACTGAAGAGCAAGAGCATGTTGAGTTCCTCGTAAGTTTCTTAACTCCGTGAAATAATCCATGAGTGTCTTTCCTCCATTTATCGGGTCGATAAAATGCCTTACACACATCATACGTCTAATTAACATTCCCTTATAAACTAACTCCAGGTACTCCATGAGTTATTTTACAGATTCACAATGATTAATTAACCCAAGAAAAGAGCTATCGATCGAGTTCTGAATTTACAAGAATAGTTGAGCATCTTCTGTCAACCAGTTTCTTGACTTTCATTTGTTAGAGGTTCTTCACTAAGATGACTGCCTTTCCTGATACTCTGAAGATAAAACCTAATCGTCTTTTTCCATTCTAGGAAATTAGTGTTGGAAAAGTCTGCACAAAAAGAAAGTGAAAAGATTGAGACGCGATGAAACGTTATCCTAAAGGAATTTATTTCCCCCAAGATATAACGATCTTTTTAACTCGTAGTTAGGTACCATAACAACAAGAACAACTAAAGTAATAGAACCCAGAGTGAGATGAATGTTTTGTATATTGAGGTATTTTTCTCTTAAGAATGAATGCTCATATTTATAGGCTTAGAGGTGTAAGGTGGTTGGAGCATTATCTTCCACTTTAAGGGGGATTGAATTTTTGTTTCAAGACTTTAAGGTTGGTTAGAAATCGAATGGACTCATTCAAACCTTTGTAATACCACATTTTACAACAATCCCGCACATATTACAAAGGTTCGGAGGTAGGAATTCTTGGGTACTATATAGAGTATAACTTTTTGAATCTGGTGTCTTTTGGACTATAAACCAGACCTAGATAAATAAATTTTATCCTTGCAGAGATAATGGTGAAGTTGAGAAATTCTATGAACCATTAGCTCTTTTGCAAGGTATGGAATTCATTTATCATGTTGTACCCTACAATTCTTGTTGTTAACGAGGTTGTGCGCGTTTTGACCATGCGCGTGCCTGGATGTTAATGAATGCTATAGAGATTATGCCACAATATCATAGGAGCAGCCCTATTCCACATTCATATAGGTGATTTCATCAGTGTACCGACAATCAATACACCACCCATACGGGATATGAAATCATAAGAGCTCAAAAACTCATCCTCTCAATCAATGTAGTCTAACACTTCTCACTACATAGAGGGACAATCAGTTTTGTGTTAGCAGAATTAACAAATGACTTGTTATTACCCATATGAACCTTCTTCATGGGATCTCCAATCACAAAGGTTGGGTTTTCATCACTGTTAATTTCTAATATAGCTTTAAGTCCCATTCCCCTCGATGTTTCTTCAACTAATTTTTTACTCAGAGGTTTACTCAAAGGATCAACCAAATTCACTTCTGACTTCACATAACCTATGGATATAATTCCATCTTTCTGCAGCTGCTTAATCACATTGTGCCTCAATCGAATGTGTCTATTTTTACCATTGTAAGCTTTATTTTTAGCAATGGTTATTGCCGCTTAGCAATCACAAAGCATAGATACAGAAGGTGTTGGTTTTATTCCCAGTGGAATATTTGCCAAGAATTTTCTTAGCCACTCAGCTTCACTACTAGCCAATTTCAGAGCTATAAACTCTGACTCCATAGTTGATCTCGCGATGATCGTTTGTTTGGCTGATTTTTAAGATATTGCACCACTAGCAAGGGTGAATACATATCCACTAGTGGATTTGATCTCATCAGAATCTGAGATCCAATTAGTGTCACTGTATCCCTCTAATACATCGGAAAATCCATTATACAAGATATCATAATTCATGGTACCTCTCAAATATTTCATTAGTTTGTCTATTGCAGCCCAATGCTCCTGGTTGGGATTACGTGTATATCTACTCAACCTGCACACAACATATGCTATGTCTGGTAGAGAGAAATTCATCAAATGCAACAGACTCCCAATTATTTGTGCATACTTACGTTGAGCTACAGGCTCCCCTTTATTTTTCTTTAATTGGGTATTAGCATCATAAGAAGTACTCACATGAGTGACATTGAAATGCCCATACTTCTTAAGAAGTTTGTCAACATAATATTCCTCCTATGAAAGCATTATGTTATCACTTTTTCTTATGATCTTTACCCCTAAAATCACACTTGCCTCGCCCATGTCTTTTATATCAAATTTTGAGGCAAGGAAAGATTTTGTTTCACACACTACCTCAACAGTAGTTCCAAAAATAAGCATGTCATCCACATATAAGCATATAATCACACATTCATAATTTTCAATTTTTACATACACACATTTATCAACTTCAATAGAAGAGAAACCATTAGATGTCAACACTTGATCAAATTTTTCATGCCATTGTTTAGGAGCTTGTTTCAATCCATATAAAGATTTAATAAATTTGCAACCTTTGTTTTCTTGACCAGAAACTACACATCCTTCAGGTTGCACCATATAAATTTCTTCTTCTAATTCACCATTAAGAAAAGCAGTTTTAACATTTATTTGGTGAATAAACAATTTGTGAATATAAGCTAAGGCAATCAAAACGCTAATGGATGAAATTCTAGTCACGGGTGCAAAAGTATCAAAATAATATAAATTATATTTTTGAGTAAAACTTTTTGCAACAAATCTAGCTTTATACTTATCAACAGTACCATCGGTTTTAAGTTTCTTCTTAAAAATCCATTTACATCGAATAGGTATTGCACCAGGTGGTAAATCTACCAAAATCCAAGTTTTATTTTGTGAAAGAGAATCAATTTCAATTTTAATGGCTTCTTTCCAAAGTAGAGCATCAGAAGAAGAAATAGCTTCAGAAAAGTTTAAAGGATCATTATCTACCAAATAGTTATAAAACTCATTTCCAAAAGATTTTTCTTTTCTTTGCCTTTTACTTCTTCTTAAATCCTTAACACCATTTTCAATTATATCAAGTGAATTATCACTATATTCATAAGAAGAATTTACTACTAGTGCTTTAGAAATACTACTGGATTTAAGAGGAAATACGTGTTCAAAGAATTCTGCATTTTTAGTTTCAATAATAGTGTTACTATCAAGCACATCACTTTTCAATATAAGAAATCTATATGCAACACTATGTTATGCATAACCAATAAACATGCAATCAGAAGTTTTAGCACTAATTTTTTTTTCTTAGGATCTGGAAGTAAAACTTTAGCAAGACACCCCCACACTTTTAAATATTTTAAATTATGTGAATACCCTTTTTCATAATTCATAAGGTGTCTTACTAGTTTCCTTATAAGGTATCCTATTTTGTAAATGACATGCAGAAAGTAAAGCTTCTCCCATAAATTACAAGGTGCACTAGAACTTATAAGTAAAGCATTCAAGATTTCGTTTAAGGTTCTATTTTTCTGTTCCGCTACACCATTTGATTTGGATGAATAAGGTGGAGTTACTTCATGTATAATTCCTTCTTTCTCACAAAAATCATTAAGGATTATATACTCACCACCTCTATCTGATCTAACTTTTTTAATTTTCTTACTCAGTTGGTTTTCTACTTCAGCTTTATATTTTGAAAACATGTCTAAAGCTTAATTTTTATTCTTTAGTAGATAAACTTTAGTGTATCTCGAAAAATCATCTATAAAAGTTATATAGTACTTTTTACCTCCTCTAGTCATTGTTTATTTTAGATCTCCTAAGTCGGTGTGAATTAAGCTAAGTAATTTTATTTCTCTTTGCACAAAATGACATGATTTTTTCGCTAATTTAGATTCAACACAGATTTCACACTTATTAGAACAAACATTATATGAATAAGAAATCATACCATCAAATTGCAATTTCTTAATATATGAAATACTAACATATCCTAATCTAGCATGCCATAAATCGTAAGAATCAATCAAGTAAGTTGAAGATGTTGCAGTTCCATCTAGTATGTTTTTATAATTATCACACCATTTAATTAGCAAATATTACACATTGTGATAATAATTAATTCAATTTTGGTTTCTTGTCGTTGTATGAATGGTATCATAATTAACATGACAAAACCACTATTAAAACCAATCCCTACGATTTAAATGGAGTAATAATTATTCCTTTTCTTTTCAACCATTATATACCTTCCGAATAATAGGTTGTCAAATAGACCACTAATTAATAAAATTATTAATCACAAATAAACATCAAGGAAACGGACATGCGTACCTCTGTACTTCTATGTATATTTTTTCTCGTCTGCACTTTGTTACTCGAATAATATACAACTTGATACATACTTGTATTGTATTTGCATCACTTTGGATAATTTCATCCTTCTCGACTGAATTCACCGACCGTGTCCAATTATATAATAACATTCAAACTAAAAATGTTAATTAAATAATTGAAAGTAAAAAAGCACACAATATAGGGATAAGAAATAGTCTGATTTGATTAAAGCTCGCCCGCGAGACAATTTAACCACGTTCTTTACAAATGCCTACCCATCATGTTAAATTCCTTTAGATTGTTGAAAAAATCTGCACAAAAAGAAAGTGAAAGATTGAGACGCGATGAAACGCTGTCCTAAAAGAATTTATTTCCCCCAGGATATAATGATCTCTTCTAACTCGTAGTTAGGTACTAGAACAATAAAAACAACTTAAAGTAATAGAACCCAGGAGTGAGATGAATGTTTTGTGTATTGAGGTGTTTTTCTCTTAAGAATGAATGCTCATATTTATAGGCTTAGAGGTGTAAAGTAGTTGAAGCATTATGTTTCATTTTAAGGGGGATTGGATTTTCAGTTTCAAGATTTTAAGATTGGTTAGAAACTGAATTGGACTCATTCAAACCTTTGTAATACCACATTTTACAACAATTAGTACGGTTCAGTTTATGCTCCGTAATTTTGGACATGGAAGGGACAACAACTGTACTACCAACAATAGTGGCAGAAGTGGTAGGAACAACTACCTTTCCATCTTTACTTTCTTCCATTCTTACTTATACGACAGTATAGTAGACAGAATAAGACCAAGGTTAGAGCAGGTTACGAGCACAAACAAATAATAAGGTGACCAAGTGGGCAAGGACCAAGACGGTACAAGTAAATAGCAAATGCAATAAGATCAATTAATTTCAAAGGAAAAAACCAACGGACTGACGAATAATTCCTCTTTTCAGATGGCAGATATTGCCTAAACACTAAAAAAATGACCACACAAACTCCCTGGTATTAAGGGAAGCCCGAGCCCAAGTCAAGAAAGCCCAGACCCAGCATCATCAAGCCCAACAGCAACTCTTCTTCATCATCCTATCGCATGCAGTGACATTGTTGAATAAAGAAGTCCATCACGCATGCAGCAGCACAGTAGTCAAGCAAGCATGCTCGCAACAATTGTAGAAGATATGGCACCAAACATATCTCCACCAATTGCTCCACCATATCTGCAAGATCATTAACTGTAAACATTAGTCAGGATTATTGTGTATAAATAGGTAGCATATGCATGTAACCAATGTACTAAATCAATTCATCCTCAATGTAGTCTTGTATGCTCGGCTTATAACCGAGCTTTCTATTTCCATATTAATATATCTTTCTATCCTTCATCTATCAATCAATTCTCAGTTTCTATATGGTAGCGGAGCCTCTTCTCTCACGAGCTCCTACGATCCTACAATCAATTCCAATTCGGCACACCCTCAATTTCAATTCCAGAAAACCAACACAATCAATTTCAATTCCAGAATCATTTTCAATTCTCAATTTCAATCCTCAATTTCAATTTTTTATCAAAATAAATAAATAAATAAACTCACTCTACCACCACTGCCTCCGTCGCTGTCTGATCATCATCGTCGCCGGCCATCATCACCCTCACCTCTCTCTCTCTCGGCCAACTCACTCTCTCAAGAAGAAGAAGAAGCAAGTAAAAAAAAAAAAAAAAAAAAAAAAAAAAAAAAAAAGGAAGAAGAAAATATGCTTCTGTCTTGTCGTTTTGGTTTTGGAAGAAGGAAAGAGAGCGTGTCTTGCTCTTCCTTTTCCTAATAAAGTTCCATATTTGTCTTTAAAAAAAAACAAAAAAAAAATAATCAGTCCTCAGTGCCACGTGGCGTCCTACCATTGGTACACGTGGCACACAACGCCTCATGGCAGTCCCCTATTCGACCTCTCTACTACATGCCGTGTCATCTGCCCTTGTCATCAGTGCCACGTGGCACCTATCCATTGGGCCGTGTGGCTCCCATGCCACATGGCAAGCCACCATTCGTTCTTCTGTCCTACGTGGCTGACCATGTGTCATGCTGACTTTCCATGAGTTGACTTTGACCGGGTCGGGTCAACTATATTTGACCGACCGGTTTGCTATCATTCAGAATGGTTATTCCAACGCCCCAGCCGGTTCCTACCATTTTCGAGGGCGCTCTTTCTGAATATGGGGTCCGTTTGTCCAAATTCAGTCTCTAAAAATCCGGTTCAACTCTGGGTCAACCGGTTCATCATCATTCTGGCCATTTTTCAAACGGGTTCAACTGCACCTTATTATTATCAAGTCTCCTCTCTCAATTTACAAGGTCATTATATTCAAATACAGTCCCTACACATCGGATTCACCTATATCATCATCCGGTTCAACTCACCACCTACCGCTTCAATACATTTCTCTAGTTTTCGGGCGGGTCCGACCGCTTCCTTATCTACTTCGGGATTATCTTTCTACTCCAGTGGCTGTCATCCTTCCGGTTCAACTCTATTACTCCCGGTTCTCAATATTTCTGTCCAATTATCCGGTTCAACTCCAGGTTCTCTATGTAGCTGTCAACTTTTCAAGCGGGTCCAACTTTTGTTCTTTATCTCATTGTCTCCACATGTCAAGCTCCTGTCCGGGGCTCTTTCCGCCATGTGTGATGCTCCATTGGCAATCCTCCCCGCCAGATGTTGAGCCGTGTGTCATGCTCTGCAACTGACACTCTTCTATTTGTTGTTACAATTGTCACGCTCCATCGGTCATCCATAAGCCAGATGTTGAGCTCTTCTCTCCTCTCCAACTGTTGTTCTCTCTCCATGTCTCCACGTGTCAAGCTCCTATCCAGGGCTCTTTCCGCCACGTGTGATGCTCCATCGACTATTCTCTCCGCCAGATGTTGAGCCATGTCATGTTCTGCAACTGACACTCTTTTTATTTTTCTGTTGTTGCAAGTCTCTCTCCGCGTGTCAAGCTCCTATCCGGGGTTATTTCCACCACGTGTGATGCTCCATCGGCTATCCTCTCCGCTAGATGTTGAGTCATGTCATGCTCTGCAACTGACACTCTTTTATTTTTTATGGTATTTCAAATTCTCGTTGGATATCACCGCCGGTCCTTTTTCAATCAAATCAGTCTACATTTCTACGTTCCAAACTGAGTCCGGTGTCCTCACCGCCCTCAGTTTGCGGGGGAGTATTAAGGGAAGCCCGAGCCCAAGTCAAGAAAGCCCAGACCCAGCATCATCAAGCCCAACAGCAACTCTTCTTCATCATCCTATCGCATGCAGTGACATTGTTGAATAAAGAAGTCCATCACGCATGCAGCAGCACAGTAGTCAAGCAAGCATGCTCGCAGCAATTGTAGAAGATATGGCACCAAACATATCTCCACCAATTGCTCCACCATATCTGCAAGATCATTAACTGTAAACATTAGTCAGGATTATTGTGTATAAATAGGTAGCATATGCATGTAACCAATGTACTAAATCAATTCATCCTCAATGTAGTCTTGTATGCTCGGCTCATAACCGAGCTTTCTATTTCCATATTAATATATCTTTCTATCCTTCATCTATCAATCAATTCTCAGTTTCTATACCTGGAGACACTGAGGCGAGCGGAACCCAGCAACAAATGGACCAAGCATATACAAAAATGGAACAGGCAGATACAAAGTGCAGAGTATAGTACTAAGAGACAGAACACACATCAACGACAAACTCGGATTTTCACAACTCCGATCAGCAAACGTCGTATGATATCCAAAGAGACCACAAACTCATGTTGAGGAGGTCGAGGCAAGCAAAACTCAGTCGGCAGTGGCGAATTCCGGCATGACACGCTCCCACACGTGGAGGAGGGCGGTGGAGATAAGGGTGGCGCGTGAGGGACACGCGCTACTCGAACGAAGGTTGCACCACCACCATTCGACTCAAAACAGGATCCCGTTCCTTTCTGTAGGGGCGGTAATGACACAGGCGCAACGGAATTCCGCTACCATGTAATTGGAAACGAAGAAGAACTTGCATCCGTATTTAATATTTCACTTAACCGTAAGATAGATAAGTAAAAGCAAAATTGTCTCAAATAGTGAGTCATCCAGCCTCCTTAATAAGCGTGTTCAAACAGTAAACGACGTTTAATTCCAAACGGAAAGAGTATTTAATAGTAGTACAAAGAATAGTAACTAAGGACATAAGAGTAACTAACTAAATACACCTTAAATATACAATAAAACTATTCTTTACAACAGTTAAGAGGTTTTTTCTGCAACTCTTTAATTTTTTTCACCAAATTTCAATTTTTTATTTTATTGTTTAGAACACAAGGACTTATTTAGGCTACATGAATAAGTTTGAGGATCAACTTAGGCGACTTGAAAATATAGAAATGTGCAAGTCATTAAGCCGAAGTTTTTTGGAAGTGGGCTGGGCCCAAAATGGCTACCATAAAAGCCAGATATATCTGATCCAATAAGACGACCAACGCGTATATTCCTTTCTTTTCTTTTTAACTTTTGGCTTTTTTATCGAACAAGCGAATACTCCTCTGTTGATTAGAAAGAGAAGTCAGTTGCATAATTGCATTTCTTCCCTCCGTTTTCTAGTTTCTCTTTAGGGTTTACGAAGAATCGGATCGAATCGGATTAGAAGATCATGGCCAAAGGAGCTATTATGTCAAAGTTGGCCCCAACTCTCCGCACGTACTCCTCTGACGCCCAAGCCGCCGTCTTCTGGGGCGTCGCCGCCACCACAACTGGCCTTTGGATCGTCCAGGTTTTTAACAATTCAGATCTCGTCTTTATCATTGATTAGTATCATGTTTGTTGTCTTCTTATTTACTGTATTTTCAGCTGCCAAACGCAAATGCAAGATTTTAGAGCACAAATAAACAAAATTGTATTCTAAATTTCTAGTTCCAAAATTGTATATTTGTTTTGATTAAAATTTCCCCACTGTCTTTTGTGTTCTTACAGCCATTTGGTTGGATTAAGAAGACCTTTTTTGAGAAAGTGGAGTCTGAACAGATTTGAGGATGGATCAATGTTCTGGTAAAGCTTTTTGATTCTTCCATCAGTTTGCTGATGAAAAACCGATAATACAGTTTTTATCCAATAATGTTGTTTTGTTTTCTAAGTTCCTTGTTGAGGCTTTATGGGCATTAACTCTTGAGGAGAATTACATCAGATGTTTGTGTTGTTACCCTAATTCTACTCAGTCTTTTGTTGCTGAATTGGCGTCTGCATTGCGTGTTTTTGCCATTTTGATTAAGACTTAGGTTGCTGTAGCAATATGATGCAAGTATGCTGACTCCCCATTTTGCCTACCAACTTAATTAATCTTAGGATTCATTTAAGTAAATCGGCGTCTCTATTTTAACTGGTAATTCTTGGTGATCATCTGGGGTGGAATATGAGTCGAAATGTAGTTGCCAATATATATAACTGACACAAGTAGGAGTTTTTTTTGATTCGTTGAACATATTGCAGATAAGTTGTATGCAAGTGTTGTCCTGGGATTCAGAGCATTTGAATCAGAGCTATTGTCCTAACTGATTGGGGCTGGGAGAGGGTTATTAGTTACTGATGTGTGACCTTGCTTAACAAAAGTCTATGTTGTGAACTCGGGAAGTATGTTCATTCTCCACATTTATTATGCCCCTCTTCATGGAGGAACATGGTAGTATATAATTGTTGCCTGCAATGATAATGTGGAGATGGGACGTTTAGTATTTGGAATAAAGGACCTCCGTGTTGCTATCTAGTAACATCATCCTCCAAGAGGAGGGTGGCAGGGGTTAATTTTCGTGTGCTCTATTGTACAACAACAATTAAGCACTAGGTATTTCTCAATTGCGACTACCTTCAGAATGTAGAGCCTTATTTCTCTCCATGCTTGTATGTACACTCTACTGTATGACAGAATTAAGCACGTAATGCTTCTACTAGACATCATCCTTACTTGATTGTTTATGTGAACTAAGGATGTGACATTATGTACTAGAAGAGATTGTCCGCCAAGGTTCAGGATAATCCGGCGGCCGCAAGGTCTTAGTCAACCATTGTTAATCCAAAATGCCAAAGTGTTCTCAATATATGCTTATAGGCACCTCGTCTTCATTGAGCTACACTAAATAAGTGGTGATGAACGGTACAGCATTTTGTTATCCTCAATGTTTTCCAATGATAAAATTTCATGTAATGTAATTAGTACTATAATTGGTTCGATCTCTTTTATCTGAATTGAAGCGTAGCAAAAAGAAAAGGAGTTTAAAAACTATTCGGACAAATCAGGTCTTAATTGATCTCCTTTTATGAGTTGATTGAATATCTGGATGTTAACCGTGGTGGTCTTAATTCTGGCAACAATTGTCATAAGAACGCACGTTTGATGGCAACCTAATACTCGCTATGTTAAGGGAAGTAGTCTACTGCCTACGTCAGATAATGGTATTCACGGGCTTTCAAACAAAACAGATTCACGAGACAACAGTGCCCGGTACAGAATTCATTTGACCAGGACATTTCTACCAATTTGGGCATCAACATTCAACAATGTTGTTTAAAAATGGGGAAAATGCATTTAGTGACACCTGTCAAACAATTGATTGACTCATTTGGCACCTCTACTTTTTTTTATCTTTAAAATGTACCTCTAAACAAACAAAACGTCACATTTGGTACCTCCGACTGACGCCGTCCAACAATCACCGTTAAGTGTCTACGTGGCACGCCACGTCGGATGCCACGTCAGCCTCGCGTGACGTGGCATGACACGTGGGTCAGATCCGACCCGTTTCTTTTCCCGTGGGTCGGATAAGTGGGTTTTCCAACCCGGTATGAAACGACGTCGTTTTTGGCCAGGTGCGAACGACACGTCATTCGGGATTAAAATGAAAGACGCGTCGTTCGTCATAAAGTTAAACATGCCCCAATCAAGGGAAATCCGAGATTCGAACTCGGAACCCCTCACACCGTAGGTGAGAATCCAACCACTGCACCAAATGCTCTTGATATGTTATCATTGATTACTACTGAAATATATTGTGTGATTTATGATTTTTGCTGAAAAAATATATTACTCCAAAACCCTACTCCAAAATAATATAATTGCATTAAAAAATAAAAAAATTTAAAAATTCACAAAATTAATTGTAAAAATTGTAAAAATAATTTGCTTAATTTTTACATTTTTTCATTTATTTTTGGAATTTTTACAATTATTTTTGTGAATTTTTATATTTTTTTTAATTTTTTTAATGCAATTATATTATTTTGGAGTAGGGTTTTGGAGTAATATATTTTTTCAGCAAAAATCATAAATCACACAATATATTTCAGTAGTAATCAATGATAACATATCAAGAGCATTTGGTGCAGTGGTTGGATTCTCACCTACGGTGTGAGGGGTTCCGAGTTCGAATCTCGGATTTCCTTGATTGGGGCATGTTTAACCTTATGACGAACGACGCGTCTTTCATTTTAATCCCGAATGACGTGTCGTTCGCACCTGGCCAAAAACGACGTCGTTTCATACCGGGTTGGAAAACCCACTTATCCGACCCACGGGAAAAGAAACGGGTAGGATCTGACCCACGTGTCATGCCACGTCACGCGAGGCTGACGTGGCATCCGACGTGGCACACACTTAACGGTGGAAAAGTGGACGGAGTTGGACGGAGGTACCAAATGTGACGTTTTATTTGTTTACCACGTGTCATGCCACGTCACGCGAGGCTGGCGTGGCATCCGACGTGGCGTGCCACGTAGGACACTTAACGGTGGAAAGTGGACGGAGTTGGACGGAGGTACCAAATGTGACGTTTTATTTGTTTAGAGGTACCTTTTAAAGACAAAAAAAAGTAGAGGTACCAAATGAGTCAATCAATTGTTTGACAGGTGCCACTAAATGCATTTTCCCTTTAAAAATGCTTATAAGCAGATGCGTTAGCCTTTGCATTCAAGTTAAAGTAGTACTTTTCATGAATGCTTTCCAATCTGTTTAACGCAAGCAAGCTCTAATCTGTCAACATAACATAGCTCGGTACTGCAGGCTTCTGCTTTTTCTTCATTTCCCCCCTCAAATTCACATCAATGGCGATGTACAAAAGTATTAATCATCATTTTATTATGTTCTAGAATAAATGAAAAGTAATTTCATAGGATCTAATAATGACGCCTTCTGGCAAACGCATGATGCAAAGGTAAAACATATACCCGCGTAAACCGACTTCTTCAATGCTCTCTCACCTCAATTTTGTGCCTGGTCTCAGGCATCCGAAACTTCTTCAATGCTCTCTCACCTCAATTTTGTGCCTGGTCTCAGGCATCCGAAACTGGTTAAATTCATGCAATCAACTGTGTACTCCATGAAGTGTGATGTGGGGAAACATGTACAAAGCATTGAAGTATAATATTTGGTGCAGAAATAAAAATAAGTCAATTTAGTTAAATCCGTCATCAATACAAAGCCAGCCGTGCAACTGTTACCGACTTCACAAAATCAACATGTAACCATAACAGTCTGTGTTCAATGCTTGGTAGAAGTAATTGGATTATAATTCAAATCAACTAAATCATAAAATAGGTGAGAAACACAAGTGAGGTACCTAACATGGTAATTGCTCTCCCCTCAACAGCCATAGACCTCGAATAAGGACTACAATAGCCAGATAACCATCAATCATTGGAATATAGGGTAAAATTTCACAGAGAAATCACACAAGACCAACTTCAAGAATGAAATTCTTAGGTAGCACTGTAATATCTATAACACCAAATGAGAGAAGTATATCCATTAGCGCAGGCATATATACCCGACACCTCTGCGTATGATCGAATCACATAATCATATAAGTGCTTGAAACATGGCTAGCACCAAACATACGAAATGCTAACAGGCACTATATAATTCACAAAATTGAATTAAACAGAAGAATAAAAAGAAGTTAAATGGTATAAGGAACTGTTTTTCACAGGAATCTAACCAAATACAATATTGATGTACCAGAGAACTCCATTAGACAATCCATCAAGCAGCGTAATGTGGTGCCCTCGCTGCCATAGTAGCAACCTGTGCTTGCATTTGTGCTGCCCTGACCTTAGCAGCAAGGGCCCTCTTAAAAAACTGCTCTCTCGACAACAACCTCACATTCTTAAGATACTGATCAAATGGCACCGCCCCTTCTTGCACTGCCTTATCTAAGGAATAAATCACATCCTCAATGGCCAAATCCACAGATGTAGACTCCAACATTTGTTTTGACAAGACATCAGTGCACTCAAATGCACGATCCACATCCAAATCCTTCACGTTTCCTTTAACATTTGATTCATTCTGGCGCACCCAACCTTCCAATACATCAGTATTCATCAACACCACCTGTAGTTGAGTTTCTAGTGCTTCCACCTCATCTCGCATCTCCTTCAATCCCATATTTATATCCTCCTCTCGCCTTTTCAACGCCCCTTGAGCAGCGAACAGACCTTCCATTTCTCCCTCCCTAGCTTTCCTCAACTCCACAACATCCCGATGCACCATGTCAATTACCTTCGCTATAGCATTTTTCCTGTACACCTCTGCTGCAGACTGACGCCGTCCAACAATCACCGTTAAGTGTCTACGTGGCACGCCACGTCGGATGCCACGTGGGTCAGATCCGACCCGTTTCTTTTCCCGTGGGTCGGATAAGTGGGTTTTCCAACCCGGTATGAAACGACGTCGTTTTTGGCCAGGTGCGAACGACACGTCATTCGGGATTAAAATGAAAGACGCGTCGTTCGTCATAAAGTTAAACATGCCCCAATCAAGGGAAATCCGAGATTCGAACTCGGAACCCCTCACACCGTAGGTGAGAATCCAACCACTGCACCAAATGCTCTTGATATGTTATCATTGATTACTACTGAAATATATTGTGTGATTTATGATTTTTGCTGAAAAAATATATTACTCCAAAACCCTACTCCAAAATAATATAATTGCATTAAAAAATAAAAAAATTTAAAAATTCACAAAATTAATTGTAAAAATTGTAAAAATAATTTGCTTAATTTTTACATTTTTTCATTTATTTTTGGAATTTTTACAATTATTTTTGTGAATTTTTACATTTTTTTTAATTTTTTTAATGCAATTATATTATTTTGGAGTAGGGTTTTGGAGTAATATATTTTTTCAGCAAAAATCATAAATCACACAATATATTTCAGTAGTAATCAATGATAACATATCAAGAGCATTTGGTGCAGTGGTTGGATTCTCACCTACGGTGTGAGGGGTTCCGAGTTCGAATCTCGGATTTCCTTGATTGGGGCATGTTTAACCTTATGACGAACGACGCGTCTTTCATTTTAATCCCGAATGACGTGTCGTTCGCACCTGGCCAAAAACGACGTCGTTTCATACCGGGTTGGAAAACCCACTTATCCGACCCACGGGAAAAGAAACGGGTAGGATCTGACCCACGTGTCATGCCACGTCACGCGAGGCTGACGTGGCATCTGACGTGGCACACACTTAACGGTGGAAAAGTGGACGGAGTTGGACGGAGGTACCAAATGTGACGTTTTATTTGTTTACCACGTGTCATGCCACGTCACGCGAGGCTGGCGTGGCATCCGACGTGGCGTGCCACGTAGGACACTTAACGGTGGAAAGTGGACGGAGTTGGACGGAGGTACCAAATGTGACGTTTTATTTGTTTAGAGGTACCTTTTAAAGACAAAAAAAAGTAGAGGTACCAAATGAGTCAATCAATTGTTTGACAGGTGCCACTAAATGCATTTTCCCTTTAAAAATGCTTATAAGCAGATGCGTTAGCCTTTGCATTCAAGTTAAAGTAGTACTTTTCATGAATGCTTTCCAATCTGTTTAACGCAAGCAAGCTCTAATCTGTCAACATAACATAGCTCGGTACTGCAGGCTTCTGCTTTTTCTTCATTTCCCCCCTCAAATTCACATCAATGGCGATGTACAAAAGTATTAATCATCATTTTATTATGTTCTAGAATAAATGAAAAGTAATTTCATAGGATCTAATAATGACGCCTTCTGGCAAACGCATGATGCAAAGGTAAAACATATACCCGCGTAAACCGACTTCTTCAATGCTCTCTCACCTCAATTTTGTGCCTGGTCTCAGGCATCCGAAACTTCTTCAATGCTCTCTCACCTCAATTTTGTGCCTGGTCTCAGGCATCCGAAACTGGTTAAATTCATGCAATCAACTGTGTACTCCATGAAGTGTGATGTGGGGAAACATGTACAAAGCATTGAAGTATAATATTTGGTGCAGAAATAAAAATAAGTCAATTTAGTTAAATCCGTCATCAATACAAAGCCAGCCGTGCAACTGTTACCGACTTCACAAAATCAACATGTAACCATAACAGTCTGTGTTCAATGCTTGGTAGAAGTAATTGGATTATAATTCAAATCAACTAAATCATAAAATAGGTGAGAAACACAAGTGAGGTACCTAACATGGTAATTGCTCTCCCCTCAACAGCCATAGACCTCGAATAAGGACTACAATAGCCAGATAACCATCAATCATTGGAATATAGGGTAAAATTTCACAGAGAAATCACACAAGACCAACTTCAAGAATGAAATTCTTAGGTAGCACTGTAATATCTATAACACCAAATGAGAGAAGTATATCCATTAGCGCAGGCATATATACCCGACACCTCTGCGTATGATCGAATCACATAATCATATAAGTGCTTGAAACATGGCTAGCACCAAACATACGAAATGCTAACAGGCACTATATAATTCACAAAATTGAATTAAACAGAAGAATAAAAAGAAGTTAAATGGTATAAGGAACTGTTTTTCACAGGAATCTAACCAAATACAATATTGATGTACCAGAGAACTCCATTAGACAATCCATCAAGCAGCGTAATGTGGTGCCCTCGCTGCCATAGTAGCAACCTGTGCTTGCATTTGTGCTGCCCTGACCTTAGCAGCAAGGGCCCTCTTAAAAAACTGCTCTCTCGACAACAACCTCACATTCTTAAGATACTGATCAAATGGCACCGCCCCTTCTTGCACTGCCTTATCTAAGGAATAAATCACATCCTCAATGGCCAAATCCACAGATGTAGACTCCAACATTTGTTTTGACAAGACATCAGTGCACTCAAATGCACGATCCACATCCAAATCCTTCACGTTTCCTTTAACATTTGATTCATTCTGGCGCACCCAACCTTCCAATACATCAGTATTCATCAACACCACCTGTAGTTGAGTTTCTAGTGCTTCCACCTCATCTCGCATCTCCTTCAATCCCATATTTATATCCTCCTCTCGCCTTTTCAACGCCCCTTGAGCAGCGAACAGACCTTCCATTTCTCCCTCCCTAGCTTTCCTCAACTCCACAACATCCCGATGCACCATGTCAATTACCTTCGCTATAGCATTTTTCCTGTACACCTCTGCTGCAGACTGACGCCGTCCAACAATCACCGTTAAGTGTCTACGTGGCACGCCACGTCGGATGCCACGTGGGTCAGATCCGACCCGTTTCTTTTCCCGTGGGTCGGATAAGTGGGTTTTCCAACCCGGTATGAAACGACGTCGTTTTTGGCCAGGTGCGAACGACACGTCATTCGGGATTAAAATGAAAGACGCGTCGTTCGTCATAAAGTTAAACATGCCCCAATCAAGGGAAATCCGAGATTCGAACTCGGAACCCCTCACACCGTAGGTGAGAATCCAACCACTGCACCAAATGCTCTTGATATGTTATCATTGATTACTACTGAAATATATTGTGTGATTTATGATTTTTGCTGAAAAAATATATTACTCCAAAACCCTACTCCAAAATAATATAATTGCATTAAAAAATAAAAAAATTTAAAAATTCACAAAATTAATTGTAAAAATTGTAAAAATAATTTGCTTAATTTTTACATTTTTTCATTTATTTTTGGAATTTTTACAATTATTTTTGTGAATTTTTACATTTTTTTTAATTTTTTTAATGCAATTATATTATTTTGGAGTAGGGTTTTGGAGTAATATATTTTTTCAGCAAAAATCATAAATCACACAATATATTTCAGTAGTAATCAATGATAACATATCAAGAGCATTTGGTGCAGTGGTTGGATTCTCACCTACGGTGTGAGGGGTTCCGAGTTCGAATCTCGGATTTCCTTGATTGGGGCATGTTTAACCTTATGACGAACGACGCGTCTTTCATTTTAATCCCGAATGACGTGTCGTTCGCACCTGGCCAAAAACGACGTCGTTTCATACCGGGTTGGAAAACCCACTTATCCGACCCACGGGAAAAGAAACGGGTAGGATCTGACCCACGTGTCATGCCACGTCACGCGAGGCTGACGTGGCATCTGACGTGGCACACACTTAACGGTGGAAAAGTGGACGGAGTTGGACGGAGGTACCAAATGTGACGTTTTATTTGTTTACCACGTGTCATGCCACGTCACGCGAGGCTGGCGTGGCATCCGACGTGGCGTGCCACGTAGGACACTTAACGGTGGAAAGTGGACGGAGTTGGACGGAGGTACCAAATGTGACGTTTTATTTGTTTAGAGGTACCTTTTAAAGACAAAAAAAAGTAGAGGTACCAAATGAGTCAATCAATTGTTTGACAGGTGCCACTAAATGCATTTTCCCTTTAAAAATGCTTATAAGCAGATGCGTTAGCCTTTGCATTCAAGTTAAAGTAGTACTTTTCATGAATGCTTTCCAATCTGTTTAACGCAAGCAAGCTCTAATCTGTCAACATAACATAGCTCGGTACTGCAGGCTTCTGCTTTTTCTTCATTTCCCCCCTCAAATTCACATCAATGGCGATGTACAAAAGTATTAATCATCATTTTATTATGTTCTAGAATAAATGAAAAGTAATTTCATAGGATCTAATAATGACGCCTTCTGGCAAACGCATGATGCAAAGGTAAAACATATACCCGCGTAAACCGACTTCTTCAATGCTCTCTCACCTCAATTTTGTGCCTGGTCTCAGGCATCCGAAACTTCTTCAATGCTCTCTCACCTCAATTTTGTGCCTGGTCTCAGGCATCCGAAACTGGTTAAATTCATGCAATCAACTGTGTACTCCATGAAGTGTGATGTGGGGAAACATGTACAAAGCATTGAAGTATAATATTTGGTGCAGAAATAAAAATAAGTCAATTTAGTTAAATCCGTCATCAATACAAAGCCAGCCGTGCAACTGTTACCGACTTCACAAAATCAACATGTAACCATAACAGTCTGTGTTCAATGCTTGGTAGAAGTAATTGGATTATAATTCAAATCAACTAAATCATAAAATAGGTGAGAAACACAAGTGAGGTACCTAACATGGTAATTGCTCTCCCCTCAACAGCCATAGACCTCGAATAAGGACTACAATAGCCAGATAACCATCAATCATTGGAATATAGGGTAAAATTTCACAGAGAAATCACACAAGACCAACTTCAAGAATGAAATTCTTAGGTAGCACTGTAATATCTATAACACCAAATGAGAGAAGTATATCCATTAGCGCAGGCATATATACCCGACACCTCTGCGTATGATCGAATCACATAATCATATAAGTGCTTGAAACATGGCTAGCACCAAACATACGAAATGCTAACAGGCACTATATAATTCACAAAATTGAATTAAACAGAAGAATAAAAAGAAGTTAAATGGTATAAGGAACTGTTTTTCACAGGAATCTAACCAAATACAATATTGATGTACCAGAGAACTCCATTAGACAATCCATCAAGCAGCGTAATGTGGTGCCCTCGCTGCCATAGTAGCAACCTGTGCTTGCATTTGTGCTGCCCTGACCTTAGCAGCAAGGGCCCTCTTAAAAAACTGCTCTCTCGACAACAACCTCACATTCTTAAGATACTGATCAAATGGCACCGCCCCTTCTTGCACTGCCTTATCTAAGGAATAAATCACATCCTCAATGGCCAAATCCACAGATGTAGACTCCAACATTTGTTTTGACAAGACATCAGTGCACTCAAATGCACGATCCACATCCAAATCCTTCACGTTTCCTTTAACATTTGATTCATTCTGGCGCACCCAACCTTCCAATACATCAGTATTCATCAACACCACCTGTAGTTGAGTTTCTAGTGCTTCCACCTCATCTCGCATCTCCTTCAATCCCATATTTATATCCTCCTCTCGCCTTTTCAACGCCCCTTGAGCAGCGAACAGACCTTCCATTTCTCCCTCCCTAGCTTTCCTCAACTCCACAACATCCCGATGCACCATGTCAATTACCTTCGCTATAGCATTTTTCCTGTACACCTCTGCTGCAGACTGACGCCGTCCAACAATCACCGTTAAGTGTCTACGTGGCACGCCACGTCGGATGCCACGTGGGTCAGATCCGACCCGTTTCTTTTCCCGTGGGTCGGATAAGTGGGTTTTCCAACCCGGTATGAAACGACGTCGTTTTTGGCCAGGTGCGAACGACACGTCATTCGGGATTAAAATGAAAGACGCGTCGTTCGTCATAAAGTTAAACATGCCCCAATCAAGGGAAATCCGAGATTCGAACTCGGAACCCCTCACACCGTAGGTGAGAATCCAACCACTGCACCAAATGCTCTTGATATGTTATCATTGATTACTACTGAAATATATTGTGTGATTTATGATTTTTGCTGAAAAAATATATTACTCCAAAACCCTACTCCAAAATAATATAATTGCATTAAAAAATAAAAAAATTTAAAAATTCACAAAATTAATTGTAAAAATTGTAAAAATAATTTGCTTAATTTTTACATTTTTTCATTTATTTTTGGAATTTTTACAATTATTTTTGTGAATTTTTACATTTTTTTTAATTTTTTTAATGCAATTATATTATTTTGGAGTAGGGTTTTGGAGTAATATATTTTTTCAGCAAAAATCATAAATCACACAATATATTTCAGTAGTAATCAATGATAACATATCAAGAGCATTTGGTGCAGTGGTTGGATTCTCACCTACGGTGTGAGGGGTTCCGAGTTCGAATCTCGGATTTCCTTGATTGGGGCATGTTTAACCTTATGACGAACGACGCGTCTTTCATTTTAATCCCGAATGACGTGTCGTTCGCACCTGGCCAAAAACGACGTCGTTTCATACCGGGTTGGAAAACCCACTTATCCGACCCACGGGAAAAGAAACGGGTAGGATCTGACCCACGTGTCATGCCACGTCACGCGAGGCTGACGTGGCATCTGACGTGGCACACACTTAACGGTGGAAAAGTGGACGGAGTTGGACGGAGGTACCAAATGTGACGTTTTATTTGTTTACCACGTGTCATGCCACGTCACGCGAGGCTGGCGTGGCATCCGACGTGGCGTGCCACGTAGGACACTTAACGGTGGAAAGTGGACGGAGTTGGACGGAGGTACCAAATGTGACGTTTTATTTGTTTAGAGGTACCTTTTAAAGACAAAAAAAAGTAGAGGTACCAAATGAGTCAATCAATTGTTTGACAGGTGCCACTAAATGCATTTTCCCTTTAAAAATGCTTATAAGCAGATGCGTTAGCCTTTGCATTCAAGTTAAAGTAGTACTTTTCATGAATGCTTTCCAATCTGTTTAACGCAAGCAAGCTCTAATCTGTCAACATAACATAGCTCGGTACTGCAGGCTTCTGCTTTTTCTTCATTTCCCCCCTCAAATTCACATCAATGGCGATGTACAAAAGTATTAATCATCATTTTATTATGTTCTAGAATAAATGAAAAGTAATTTCATAGGATCTAATAATGACGCCTTCTGGCAAACGCATGATGCAAAGGTAAAACATATACCCGCGTAAACCGACTTCTTCAATGCTCTCTCACCTCAATTTTGTGCCTGGTCTCAGGCATCCGAAACTTCTTCAATGCTCTCTCACCTCAATTTTGTGCCTGGTCTCAGGCATCCGAAACTGGTTAAATTCATGCAATCAACTGTGTACTCCATGAAGTGTGATGTGGGGAAACATGTACAAAGCATTGAAGTATAATATTTGGTGCAGAAATAAAAATAAGTCAATTTAGTTAAATCCGTCATCAATACAAAGCCAGCCGTGCAACTGTTACCGACTTCACAAAATCAACATGTAACCATAACAGTCTGTGTTCAATGCTTGGTAGAAGTAATTGGATTATAATTCAAATCAACTAAATCATAAAATAGGTGAGAAACACAAGTGAGGTACCTAACATGGTAATTGCTCTCCCCTCAACAGCCATAGACCTCGAATAAGGACTACAATAGCCAGATAACCATCAATCATTGGAATATAGGGTAAAATTTCACAGAGAAATCACACAAGACCAACTTCAAGAATGAAATTCTTAGGTAGCACTGTAATATCTATAACACCAAATGAGAGAAGTATATCCATTAGCGCAGGCATATATACCCGACACCTCTGCGTATGATCGAATCACATAATCATATAAGTGCTTGAAACATGGCTAGCACCAAACATACGAAATGCTAACAGGCACTATATAATTCACAAAATTGAATTAAACAGAAGAATAAAAAGAAGTTAAATGGTATAAGGAACTGTTTTTCACAGGAATCTAACCAAATACAATATTGATGTACCAGAGAACTCCATTAGACAATCCATCAAGCAGCGTAATGTGGTGCCCTCGCTGCCATAGTAGCAACCTGTGCTTGCATTTGTGCTGCCCTGACCTTAGCAGCAAGGGCCCTCTTAAAAAACTGCTCTCTCGACAACAACCTCACATTCTTAAGATACTGATCAAATGGCACCGCCCCTTCTTGCACTGCCTTATCTAAGGAATAAATCACATCCTCAATGGCCAAATCCACAGATGTAGACTCCAACATTTGTTTTGACAAGACATCAGTGCACTCAAATGCACGATCCACATCCAAATCCTTCACGTTTCCTTTAACATTTGATTCATTCTGGCGCACCCAACCTTCCAATACATCAGTATTCATCAACACCACCTGTAGTTGAGTTTCTAGTGCTTCCACCTCATCTCGCATCTCCTTCAATCCCATATTTATATCCTCCTCTCGCCTTTTCAACGCCCCTTGAGCAGCGAACAGACCTTCCATTTCTCCCTCCCTAGCTTTCCTCAACTCCACAACATCCCGATGCACCATGTCAATTACCTTCGCTATAGCATTTTTCCTGTACACCTCTGCTGCATCATCTGTTCCCACCCTCCCTCCACCAGTAACACCACTGGAAACAGTACTTCCTGCAGCTGCTCCCCCACCATATGGGGAGGGCGAATAAGGCGGCCGGACCATTGGACGCGGATGATATGCTCCAGTGGATCCAAAGCTGGAGGGATTGGAATGATTATGATGATAATTCGGGACGGGAGGATTAGGGTTAGGGGTAGGGTTGGGATTTGAGCGGCTCTTAGTGTAGACCGGTGGATTACGGCTGAACATGTGGCTTAATTCTCGAGCGAGATCCACCAGATTGGAAGTCGGGTAGATCCAATTCTGCAAATAGGGTACGGATACTAAACCGGAGGGGTTAACATGAGGATGAGGAGAAGAGATTACCATGTCGCGCGTGGGATTGACGTAGACCAAAGGCGGATGGCGAGGGTAAGAGTCAATGAGCCAGACGATGATCGGGATGTTGTATGTGACGGACTGGTACGCCATGGGGACAGTGCCGTCGGCCTGGAGAAGGTTGACGGTGCGGCCGTCGTTGTGGGTGAACGTCGCCGTTTTGGGATCCAAGGAAGGGTAAGAGGAGGCAAGGGTGAGAAGGTGTTGACGAATGAGCCACTTGGTGTCCTCGGCGTAGGGGAGAGAGGATGGGCCACGCTGGGAAAGCACCTCGGAGAGGAATTGATTGATGGCGTAGTGTTTCGTCTGTGGCGGTGGTGTGGCCATTGGTGGAGGCGGAGACGTCGGCGGTGGTGATCGGATCGGCGAGAGGTAAGAGAAGGAGAGAATTATGGGTGCGGTGCTACTTAGCAGAGAGAAGTCTAGATGGTCTGATTAGATTATTATTAGAAGAAGAAAGGAGACGATTTTTGTTTTATAATGGCTTTTTCTTTGAGTTTGGATTCATGTTTTGCGCGTTCGCGTTTTTTTATTTTATTTTTCTGTTTGTTTTAAAAACCCGACGTAAGTAAATTCGTAAAAAAGTGAAGATAAACTGTAAAATAGGCTTCAAAGAAAAGAAATGAGTGTTTTTTTTAGAATAGATAAATGTGATATGGTATGTAAAATAGAAACTTAAGAATTAATATTGCAATTTTTCATTAAAAAAACAATAAACAATAACCAAAAAGTTAGTGTATTTTTCCTAATAATTTTGGCATAATTAGAGGATAAGAGTAGAAAGATTGAGGCTTTTTTTTCTTAAATTACTAATAATTAAAAAGTTGATAGATTATTTTTACATTAAATTAGGAGGGAGACGAGTTAAAAAAAGCAGTTTTAGTCAAAGAGGTAAAAATGCAGCAAATCCCTCCCACCAACGCTGGTACGGCGGTACCTCTCTGTTTCCTCTACCTCTTCCTTTCAACAAAGTACAAACGCAACTGAACCCACACGCAAAAGGGCTTTTTAATCATGCAGATGGCGGAGAGCGAGAAGAAGAAAGAACTGGCGGAGTTGTTTGAATCGGCGAAGAAAGCTTCGGAATCTGCGGCGGCGGACCAAAGTCGGTGTCTTGACGCTTTGTCTCAGCTCAAAGCCTTACATGTCGCCACCCAGGTATTCTTGTTCGTTCCTAATGCATTTTTACATAATTTTTTTTAAAATCTTTTTCTCTAAAATAATGGATTATATTATACTGATTAATCACCTTCTAGTTATGCTTAGATAACTTAATGCTTTGATGATTTAGCATAAATTTAAATTATGCTGTGGTACCACTTGCTTGAATGTTGACACATGTGATTATCATGGCTTAGTTCCCAACCCTGCTTTTAGTTTTATGGCATCTTAAAGTTCTAAATTTCTAGTGATATCTTTAGTCATTCGATCTATACAGTATATTCTCTTGTTTATATTTAACCTTAAAAGAATCATCTTTTATGTTCTAAATGTTTCTGATAATACATTAAATTACACCAAGAGCATTATGAAACCTTTAATTTAGATTCCGGTAAGTGGCAAAGTGTATGCTACGTGGACTAGTTCAATGAGGTCTCGGTAACTTTAGGATACATCAAGAGCGATCGTAATGGTCCGAGAGGGTTAGTGGACACGCACTTTCCTAGCACGACGATCAGGGAGTTATTGGTAAGTACAGACGACACCAGTAACTGCAGTTCCTAGGTGATAATACAAACAGAGCATTTCAAGAGTAATTACAACCTTTCATCACCAACGGGGGGTTCTGGTATGTGTATCTCCCGATATATATCCTCAATAGTAGCCAAGACTGCACATACTGGCTCTACCAGGTAAGTATGCTACTGGTATAACATGTTAGGGAAACTATAGGGAAAAGAAACAGGTATCGGTAACGATTGACCAAGTCCAAGTGACATGTATTCAAGGTGACCCACAGGGCGAAACTATAAATACCCCATATCACCCCTTCATAAGGACAGACGCGCACGCGTACTAAAACTCTGCCCAACTACCTACCTCCTCCTGATAGTTCTCCCTTACTACCTGCTTTCATGCTTACTGACTTGATCGTCGGAGTTTTTACGCCGGAGACCCGCTCCGACACTTTACAGGTAGAAGTAGCGAGACAGTTCATGTCGACACATTAGATTACAGAATAATCCTCACCCCAGATCCAGAATTATCAATTTCTAATGAATGTCTTTAGTAATTGTATATGCATAGAAAAATAGGAATAGTTTAGAGTGAGCGTGCAAGTTTTGATAAAGTCTATGTCAAAAGAGCTGTTTGATGTCACAAAAAGTTTCTAGGGAAACTTCTTTGCTATATTAGTGGAGATTTTTGTACTTTTGCTTGAACTTTAATTTCAACTCAGATTTCGTAGATGATGTTATCTATTTGAACAAGAAGTAATCTCATGTAGACAAGCTTCTAATCTAATGTAGTTTTTGCTATAAGCTGATGTTTGTAAAAAATAAGATACATTGTGCTTTGTGTATAGTTTTGTTTTGTTGAATTTGTAATACTGTGCTATAAACTTCTCTGCTGGAAGTTTCATGGAGTTTGATTTGGTGGATGTGGAACTGACTGTTTAACTCCATCGTGCAATCTTGTAGGTTGGGAGGCAAATTCGATCTCCGATGAAACATGACAACAAGAAAATCCAGGATCTCGCTACTGACATTTTTACGATGTGGAAAGGCATGGTTTGGAGCAATTCCGCGGAGACAATGGAAAGACTCCAGATGCAGAGCCTGTAAATGTTGATAAGCAAACTGCTGCATCAACCTCTGCTGCTCTGCCTAAGTTGAATTCTCTGCCCAAATGCAATGATGCATTGCGGGATGAGGTCCGAAAAAAGCTGTGTGAAGCCCTCTGTAAGGTTGTTAGTGAATGCAAAGAAGAGATGAGGTCTCGCGTGGATGCTTGCGACCCAATTCGTGTTGCTGCCTATGTTGAATCAGCAATTTTTTGAGGAGTGGGGGCGTTGTAACGGGCCCTTTAAAGCCAGGTATAGGTCACTGTTCTTCAACCTTATTGATTGGAGCAATCCCGACTTCAGCAGAAGGGTTCTCCTTGGAGAAGTAGAGCTAGAGAATGTTCCGAAATTGAGTTTTGAAGAAATGGCAAGTGACGCTGCTAGACACCGTGAGAATGAGCTGATCAAGAAGAAAGCTTTGGTTGGGTGTCGGCTTGGAAGTGCTCCAGAGGCCACCATTGAGCAGTTCCAGTGTGGTCTGTGCGGAGAACAGAGGACCACCCACTTTAAATTGCAGTTAAGGAGTGGAGACGAACCTGTGATAACTCATGTAACATGCAGTCTGTGATTATCGTTGGAGTTTAGGTTGGTGAGTTATGCTGCATTGTATTGCATTTGCATATGGTAGCTGCTTTTAGAATCTTAGTTATGAGGCGCCTAAGTTTGTTCTGTAAATGCTGTTTTAGAACGAGTCCTAATTTTCAGATGAAAGTTTTGTGGTCTGTGCCTTTATCTGTAGGATCGATCTACCTTATAGCTATTCTTGCATTTCTTGGGATGATTCAAGTGTTACAACAGGCTTACAGCTGTCTTACTTTATTCAAAGATTCAAGCTTATGCATCAAAGCTTATGCTTTAATCAATCCTTCAGTGAACAGGAAATGAATCAACAAAGTATGAATTGCCTTCTTTTTTTTTATAAACTACACCAGTGCAATGAAGTATACACCAGAGGATTGAAAACTCAAACAAGAAGACAAAACAGAATGGTAAAAAGCATTTCTTTTGCTTCTTTTTTTCTGAAAAAGGTAAAAAAGAGAAGGTAAAAGGGCACAAAGATTGAAGTAACTTTTGACAGGAAATGGGTGCCAAAATCTAAGATTGGGCAGAAGGATTAGCAGAATGTTGTTGTTCTTTGAGTGCAGAAAAAACTTGAGAACTCTTATCAAAGATTAGAGCTCTCCTATTATAATCAACAGCTTCTCTTCCTTCATCATCTCCCATGATTGCTTCTCTTTCCAAGCATTCCAAAATCTCCACTAACCCTTTCCTCTCCTTGCATCTCTCTCCCATCTCATCAATCCAATCCTCCCCTTCAAGGCTCATCACCTCTGCCTCCAAATCCTTGCCCCATTTAGCACACTCCACTACCAATCCATGCCTCAAATTAGGTGACAGAAACAGCCCTTGGGTCGAGCTTTTTCTGGTTTTGAAGATCAAACTAGGAAAAGAAACAGAAAAATATGAACAGGGTCTGTTTTTTTTCAAGAGATTCGATTTCGATGAACAAAAGGCTTGTGTTGCCTTTTTTGCGTGAGAAATACTTGTTTCCATTGTATTTGGATGGTTCTTCTTGCTTGGTTTCAAATTATCTGTTGATATTGAGATTTAGGTCTTGAATGGTTGTATATATAGGGATTGGGCGGCGGAGATGTGGCTTATTCTAGCGTTCCACGTGTCATGAGTGGCACGTGAAATGCAAGGGAGCAACACGTGTTAGCACTAAGCAATGGATTATGGATGGAGTGTTCTAGTAGGGCAAGGCACGCAGTTCCATGAGCTACCCATACCCACATGCTAGTATTCCTCCTCCTTCATATCCAGATTTTGGGTCACGTGGAAATTGGCCTCCTAAGCAATGCGACAAAGGACAATATGACATGGTCCATTTGATAAAAGAATGGTATACATTGCATGCACTCGAGTTTTCCACCAAAAACAAAGGATATTTTCTCTACCACTATCGTTGACAAGTTAATATCGATATTCATCAAGTGATAAAAAAACCTATTTACTCTTAATTTATATTTCAATTTTGATTATTGCTCGAAGAACCACTCCTTAAGGATCTGACGACGTAAAAAATCTGAATTGAGGTGAGAGGAAATTTGAGGAGATGAACCAAATACTCATCTCCAAAGAAAATTATTAGGGGAAAATCCATCAGTTATCTACAATGAGCACCTAACTTAATGTTTCATTACTCTCTGTAACTAACGCAGATATCTAAATGAGGAAGGAACATTTCTATTATGATACAACAAATAATTTAAAATGGATGAAGAACCTATTACCTCTAACTGAAGTGCATGTTATGCGATTTTACAAGAACTGCTGGTTGCAGTTGCACATTGCCAGGAGCTTTCTTTATTGCACCGATCTTTCCACAGTTTCAAAGTGCTTATCGGAAAAGAATCTTTGTAACAAAGATGTTATTCTCCATTCTCCTTAAGCCTCCTCTCAGCTGCCATAGCAGCAGCGACAGTAGGTGGCAAATGTCTTAGACTCTCTGTCTCTTCATCGGATTCTGGTACGGTGGATGACACGGTCGCAAATAGGGATTCGACATCCTTAAGGGTTAAAAGAGGCTGATCTTGATTCTTGGTGTTCCCACTTATGCATGAGTTGGTGTTCCTACTTCTGTTCAGTTTATAAATGCCTTCTTCCACAGTATCTTTAACCTAACATGAGAAATAAAAACAGAAAACATGAGTAACACAGTATCAAAAATGTGACAAATTTCATGGTCAAAGAGCACGAGGAAGTGCAGAAACATGTGAATAGCTTGTCAGAAGTGTCCGTCTCAATAGCAAAACTCAGGAAGAACAACAGCAAACATAGAAATGTATGATAAGAAAGTGCAGGAAATAGTCTAGCAGATCCAGAAATGTTGAGAAATTCAAAAAGCGCAAACAATAATCTAGAAGATATAACTAACAAAATATAGCCTTTAAACTGTAAGGTTCATTTCTCAATAATTGTAAGGAAAGATCGGACTGAAACAGTGATTCTCGTACAAGTTTTAATAGCATCTAAGGTGTATGTACATCCAGAGAGTAGTGTACTTACTATAAAACGATGGACAAGAGTCCTATTTCCTTGCCCAATTCGGTGAACCCGGCTGATTGCTTGTGCCTGTGCTGCTGGGTTGAGGAGTGGCTCCACAAGAATCACATGCTGTGCTTCTAGAAGATTGAGGCCATTGGCTCCATGTTGGATTAAAAGCAATAACACCTGAACAGATTTTTGTTCTTGTTGTCGACCACGCTTTGTGCCGGTTATCTTGGGACTAATTTCTTGTCCCTTAAATTCACTGATGGCAATATGGGATTTCCTGCAATTAAGAATCCATGTCAGAAATCAAATTAAAAGCAGCAGTGGAGCTGTATTAAGTGATGGAGGAATCACCAAAAGAAAGGAGATCAACAAATTTGAAGACCGTGAGTAATAAATTAGCAAGACTCCAACCACAATGATATGGTAACCACTGACCAGTGAAAAAAGTCACAAAATAAGGTTCACTGGGTAGTGGCTTCTGGTTAGATCTACTGTCACACAAAACCAGTGCAAAAATTACATCATAAGATGTTCAACAAGTTTAATTACCTGCCACCTTTCATCCGGATATAGGTGATATCATTAGCTTTAAAAGCATGTTCTAATACATCAAGGACATCGTTCCAACTTGAGAAAACCAGAACTTTTTCTTTAGGATCAGAAGACTTGATCCACAATATTCTCCTTGTGACCGCTTCTATCTACACAAGTTCATGCAACAAAAATAATAGCGATAAAATAAGTTAGCATAACTTAATGAAACAAGGTAAAATAGGTTACAGTTTAAATAAAAGACCATATGCTTAAGGAAAACATCTAAGGAGATAACAAAACTGAGCACATCATAAAAGTAAGCATGCATCTTATTACTTAGTATATACTTCTTGAATAAGACATTAGGTTAGGAAGGTCAACCTTTGTCCCATATGAACCTTGAACAGTCAAAGACGCTTCAAGCTTTTCACGTCCTTCAATTGTATCCATCCAAGCATGATTATAAGACTTTTCTTGTCTATCATCAGCATAAGCAATGCTCCCAAAATCTGTATGCTGCCGACACGTGGGGCACATTATCCATTTACGTTGAAACTTATCATGCAGTCTTTGCTCAGTCATTGCAAACAAACCTGCAAAAATTAGGTAAGAAATGGAAACTAGATAATGTGTAGCACTTACCAAGCAATGACACACTCATAAACAAAATAGCCAGGACCAAATTTAAGAGCTGCAGTAAACCACTTTCCATTCTCTCTTGAGATTACATTTTATCCTAAGCTTACGAAAAAAGATGCAAGAATTCAAGGAATTGATTTCCTAGTAAATTAAGATGATGGCAAGGAAAAAGCTCAAATAAACTTACATTTACAGCAAGTAACATGTCCACATTGGAAAACCATTTTTTGATTGTTTAGCTTTTCATGACAAATTGGACATGCTTCCTCATCTTTCGGTAGGATTTCAGCTAGCTGCTCCGATTTTGACACAGAATCAATCTCTCTTGTCTGTGAGGAATCAGTTCTGTCAGGCACTGCTTTCTGTTTGGATAGCACCAGACCCTAAAGAGAAAACAAAAAGAAAGGTATAATGATAGCCAATGAATATTTTCTATTTATCAATTAGGCTTCATACGCCTAAAACTGAAGACTTGAGAAAAAGAGTGGAGAATAGAAGGCAAAAAAGTGGAATTAAACTGGAACCCACACCCAAAGAACATGTAGTGTAGGGGCAGTCTTCGTTTTATATAACTCCAAAGTGGTGTTTCAGTTGAAAGTCGGACAACTAACAGTTGGGCACCAACTAGCATATTTGTCAATAAGGATCATTAAGCAAGTTTGAAGAGCCTGGACACTACCTTCAAATAACGAAGTTTCCCTTTGACACGTGACAACAAGGCCAAGGACATGAACTTATCATTAGAGTGTAGCACACTAGCAGATTCCAGTTCATCCTGACCTAATGCATCGATAGATGGATCATCCTCATTTTCACGCAGGTGCAACCGTGATGTTGCCATCTTGATTTCATCATGAGAGCGGAGAAATTGTGCTTGAGAAACTGCCAAGGACCTCGCATTGCTGTACTCCTTCCTCATGGCCTTTGCAAATTGAAAAGGAGAGAATGGCAAAATGTTGAGATCACATTTTTGGAACATAAAAAATACTTGTACTCATGAATATTGATAATTCATTGGTTGAATTCAGTGCCAATTTAACAAGAGCAAAAAGACAGCAGGAGTGATCAATTTATACCTCAAGAAGGTGTATCTGCTGGGTGGCTGCTGACATACCCTCCTTCCCCAACTGAGCCTTGCAATGGTTTTTCATCACCCCAAGAATGACCTCCAATTCGGAAGGTGATTTTGAGACCTATCAACTCAAAAAAAGAGCTTTTACAATCAAGAGCGACATATCTACAGTAAAATAACATTAAAAGATAAAAGGTCTACTTTAGGATTAGAATTATCCATTGAGGCCAACAACTCACTCCATAAAGGTTTTCAATGAATTATTCCAAAAACAACCACGACTAAACTCAGCAATAGTTATTTGGACCTCTTAGGAAAAAGTTTTTACCACTACTCTTTCTCCAATATCTCTCTTCTTGGGTTCTTCATTACCGTCAGTTGAAGCTAAATTCTTCTTCGGTTGTGATAAATTCCAGTAGAAACGGTTTAGTGCAGAGTTCTTTTTCTGCAGAACTACAGCCTCTTCGGCAGATGTAATAACCTCTCCATGTAGTTTATTAAGACGAAAGAGCCTTGCCTCATAATCCTGAAGTGTAAAAGAAAGAAGTGAAGTTATTTAATATTTACCCAAAATGGACAACATAATCAAGCTGAGCAGAAGGATATATTCACCCGGAATAAGTCCTCTAGTTCACAGTGAACACATGTGGGACCATCATCAATGGCTTGGCAAACCCGACAGCATCTCACACGCTCAATATCCTCTTCTTTTGGTTTCTCCATTGTCTGATCAATTTCCAAGAGTCGGTCAATTAGCGTGTTTCTGGAGACCTCCAATGTGTCTAAACGAGTCTGGATATGGTACTTCAGAGCAGTAATGCTTCGGAAACTGGATTGAGATCAAACATTAACTACTGTCCTTATAAATGATACTTGGGCAAGCGTAGTTTCACATCTTATCCATCACAAAAATGCAAGAAAGAGATTGAACTTGTGCTTGACAGTAAAATTATGCTTTATCAGATATTCCACCACAATGCTTTTTAAGAATCCAAGAAGAAGAGGCAAATTTCATTTTGTAATCCATTATGGGAAATGGAAATTCAAGTGAAATGCCAAAATCAGGATTCTTCAGTTACCCAGTAGAACAGTAAACCATAATCGATGAAAGGACTAAGAGTGAGACTTGGTTTACTCTTTATCTTTTTCTAGTGTTGATTAAAACCCATCGATGAAACCTTTTGCAAGAAGATATTTATATATTATTGTTCTACCTACAAGAAAGGAGCTATTTGCTTTCTGATGAACAAGTTGTGACTTAAAGAACCACCATAACAAAAGGTATAACTTCCAAACCTGTGTCCTTAACAGTAGACAGCAGAGCTTAAAAAAGCAACGGGAAACTACTATTACAGATGTGCATTATACACGGATATGTAATCATGACATTTACTTACGTAATCCTTGATGATCTCGAATTGTTTATGGTTCCTGAGACAGCCTCTTCAATTTTTCTTATCAGCTCATCTGAAAGGTCCTTGTTCTGCTCAAAATGATGTAGTGCATCCAACCACCAGATTGTATCTTGATCCTTTCTTTCAATGAATGCATTACAAACCTTCAAAGAGCACAGATATGGTTATTCCAATTGATTCTGTGTTATTCCAATTGATAACAGCAGACATAGGTAACAGAGGAGAAAAAAAGCTGTGTGTGTGACATAGCATGAATTCTGTAATATATATACCAAGGACCAGAATAGGAGAAGCATACTTGTGAGTAGGATCTTCTGAAATCTTGCTGGGCCACAGAGAGCTTTGAACTAAACACAGAGAGGTATTTCTGTTTTAAATTCTCACAAGCTGCACTCAAAGATTCATCAGTGAAGGATCTAGATGATAAATTGCAATTATCATCTACATTTTGTTGACTTTTTAAGCAACTTTCAGATGAGGCCGATAAACTCTCACTATCAACAGTGGAATTTTCTCCTTTGCTACTTTCTGGTTTCTTGATAGCATCTACATTACATGTTTCAATGCTATGTTTCTTGGAGGACCTTTCGAAGTATTCATCCAATTGCTGACCATTTGAATGTCGTTCTGATTGGCAATAGCTAACCAAAGGAAGTACTTCAGCAAGGTTATGATGAATGTGAATTGAAAGTAAAGGGTCCAGGCGGAAATCTTCAGAGTGCTCATCTGTTAAGGCTAGTGCTTCTTTGTACAATGATGCTGCTTGTGAATTCTTTTGCTGAATTATAGCTATTCCTGCAAGTGCATTTAAAGCAACCACTAACTGCCTCAGAGCTTCCTCCCCCTCTATCTTGGTCTTACCTACAAGAACCTATCAACAAGGTCCTATGAATATAAAGAACCAATACCCTAAAAAAGACCAATGAAAACATTACATTTGTTTAAATAGCTACCTCACCATTAATATTTCCTCCATAGTCATGGGCGATTGTTGCACAGAACGCAGACCAGAACTACCAACTTGAGGGTGGCAGCAAGCTTGACGAAGCTTCAAGAGAGAGTTGAGTAACTTTGCAGCCTCAGCATGGGTGATTAAAGTGTCGGACAAAGCATCAGAAGACACAGTTCCTGCAAGAAGAAGCGTTAGATTTCAGATGACCTACAAATATGGTATGTGCTTCTAAATCACACTGAGTCAAAGATGCAAAACAACCATTAACAACCTGCAGTTTTTCTTTTGAGAATATCATCTTTCAAACTTTGAATAACTTCACGAGCATAACTCACACAAGTTTCATGCTGCCTTTGGTAAAAGTGCTTTTCAATTGCTGAAAAACCAAGCCAAGATACACACTCTTCCTGAGGTGGAAGCAGCAGCTCATCTGCCACATGTATTTTCGAGGATCGCCACATGATTTGTTTAAAGTATTTATGGGTAAATTCCATTGCTGCTACGTCTCTTCTCTGCAAATATGAGGTGCAAAATTAAGAAAGTCACACAGCATTCAATTTAACCCAAAGAACACATAATACAACCACTAACAAGAGAATCAAACAATCATGGAACAGAGTATGTAACAACATCTAACCTCATACGGATCTCTTATAACATCAACCCACCACCGAAAAACGTTGAAAGGGCTTGCTTTGAGGAATTTTAGAAGTCCATGTAGGTCATCAAGTTTTCGTTGTATAGGAGTCCCAGTAATACACCAACGGTGCTTCGAAGGCAATCGAAGAGCCATTTCTGTAGCAGCAGCAGCATTGCTTTCCACCATTTGACCCTCGTCCAAGCAAACTCTCCACCAATATATTCTGGTGAGGACAGTTGGAATAACAGGGTATCTGCAAAATTATGGCTAATCATCAGCATTATGAACATTCAGTTCATAAACCCAATAGCAATAACTGTATTACGCCATTTTGGGGAATATATAAACACCAGAACACGTTTAACACAACTTCTTAAGATCATAGTGACAGTCTAAAAGACATGGAAAAGCTATAACTTATACTTTGAAATCCTGTGCAAATTAGCACATCATATTTTGGAAAAAAAATCAAAAGAAAACAATTTATGAACACTTCTAACAATTTAAAAACGAAAATCAAAAGATTAGTGAGAACCTCTTTTGGAATCTCAGGACGTGTCGATCACCTTCGTGCCGATCAGAGTCATGAGACAGGTCCTCTTTAAGCACATCATATGTTGTCAATACAATATCGGCATTCACAAGTTCACTGATATCCACGATAGGCGTATTTGTTAGAGATGTATCTCTTACGCCTTCATAGACATAAGTTTTTAGAGAACCTGATCGTGTATGACTAGAAAGGAACCAAAATAATGATCAGCAAGTAGGAAGAATATAATGAAAAAAGAATTAATGAATCGTTACTAGAAAATTTAAAAATTTCCCCAGCATGTAGCTCTAAGAAGCCCACAAGTCATGATCATTTGGCAGTAACCTTAATGGGGTGGTATCGATGTCAATAAGCCTATGTAAGTAAGTTTACTACATGTCTGTGGAAAAAGAAAAAGAACAACAACCAAAGAATCTGTTACTGGAAATTAATTTTAAGCATCTTTAAAAAAATACAGAGCAACAGAATCTAACAAATCAAATAACTCTGAGCGTTCATGACAAACTAACTTTACAAGTGCATGCCAAATCAAATAACTCTGTAGTTCGCATATATTCTAATGTTTTTCTCAAGGACTAAATGGCACTTAAATCTAGATTAAAGAACACCTGTTTTAATACATAGTAAGTGGTCAGGAAATATTGCATCCCATTCTAAGGAGTGACCAGTGTCCATATGGACATGCTCATATCATTAGCATTTCAGCATAGTTCTCCTAAATCTAGGAATTGGAAGAAAAAAAACCAATAAATCGAGCATGTCTTTTCAGAGTTAAATATCCAAAATTCAACCCACTAACACCTACTTTAACTGAAAGCTGAGATATGAGAAGTACACAAAAGCAATAAAAACAAAAGTTATACCGTGTAATTTCTGTATGCCACTGGGGCAATATTGGAGCTGGGCAGACTATGAGAGTAGCACCACTAGCTATGGGAGAATCATTACCTTGTATTAGTTCAGTGCACACGTTGCAAACATGCTCCCCATCTCTTTCAATCAAGCTAATAGTAGTTTTCTTTCTATGCTTTTGCAACTCCACAGTTGACCTCTTCCTTTTTCCTCTAGGTGAATACCCAACACAATCCGCATGTTGCCAAGCATCACATATATCACACTGCACCCACAGCCCTTTATCTTTGTAACTTTCAGTCACGGCACCACATAAGCACTCAACACGTTCCCTTTTTAATCTGTTAAGGTTAACTTGTTTATCACCAGTATCTTGCCATGGAGAACCAATAAAGGCACCACCTTCAGCTGATGGCCTTCGATGAGAAAATATGCAAGCAAGCAATTCAATGGTTTTCCCCAAACCCATCTCATCTGTGATATGCACAAATAACTGCAGTCAGTCTGCTTACCCTTTTTTTGTTGATAAAATCAGTCAGTCTGCCAACATCATATTATGCGCAACTACCAACCCAGAAACTCAGAAAGCTCTTTCTATGATATCCAGAATACACCCTTTAGTTTTACTGATCTATCACAATTATTTATGATTATCAGTAAGTAAAACCATAGTCCATTCCAAGAATGAGCAGAGATGGAATTTTTTTTATAGAAACAATCTTCAGCATATTGTGCTACAGTCGTTATTCCCTAAGAAACTAAAGGTGAGATTTAGAAATTTAAAAGAGCATAAAGTCCCTTGAGAAGTTAATTAGTCTCAATTTTCTCGGAATGTTTTATTTCCCATCCATAGTGAAAATTGTAGCTTTGGAGGGGAAAAGAGCAAAAAAAAAACTTTTTTGTGAAAAAAATTATATGTAGAATGTGAACTTATAGAGTGTTACTTACCAGCTAGAATTCCACCAAAGACATATGGTGAAGAAATTTCTGAGTGCAACGAAACATTGCCACTGAAGATAATGCATGGTAAATGTGAGACAGAGAATAGGATACGTTCATTAACCACATTGAGTTGACAAAACCATACCTGAATGGATTATAGAACATTTTTGAACAAGTATCAAGAAACTCCAGGGGAATGCATAATGGAGAAAAGAACTGACTTCTTTCTTTTTCACATAAACTTTCTAAATTTCCACTCTCTTTTTGAACCATCCAGTATGCAGCACGACGTTGATATGGTCTTAGCTCAGGGAGCAAATAAGGTAAGTCATCTTCAAGCAATGGGTCCAATCTGTAAAGCAAAAAACCTTTATTTTAGATCAAATTGAGAGGCAAAGCTTACTACAATTTAAAAGGAAAGCTAACTCACTTTGATGGCTTAATTGATTCATAAAACTGTGCAACATCAAACCTTGAATGCTTCCTGGAGTTGGAGGCATCATCTCCCATCTCTGCCACCAAGTTGACTACCTCTTCTACTGGCTTCTTAACCCCATACCTAGTCTCTGAAGTCATGACCTCCGGTCGCAACCACGACATAGCATTCATCATGCTCTTCTTCCAAGTTTGTCTGGTATTTTCCAGAAGTGACTCGCAAGCATCAAAGGCACTCTTAAGTATTTCCACCCTCAACCTCAAGGATAACATATCCTTTGAAAACTCAACCACTGGAATTGGCCTCAATGTAAAAAAACCAATACTGGTCAAGTGAACAAGACCAGTGATGGACTCGTCTGGTCCATCAAAACTCCCTGAAAGAATTACTGCATGCAATTCCCGATCATCCATGATCCATCTCTCAACCAACTCTATAGTAATGCTGTTGCAAGAAAATACAGGCCAATGACCTAGCTTAATACGACTAAGAACTGAGTCCTCGACATTGCACACTTGAAACCTTAAGGAATATTTGGACTCCTGATGAAAGTCCTCATTTATTCGAAAACTAGAATATCCTTCTCTTACATTTAAATCTCTTAAAATAACTTCAGAAATGTCAAAGTGATCACCGGAGACCCAACTACTTCGATCAACTTCCACATAATATGGTATACCAATATCAACAAATTCCTCCCTCTCCACTAGCCCAGTCCCTAGTTCTTTTCGTCTAGCCAATTCTTCTTCAGCAACACCATCATCCTGTATTACTAACGCACCAGACCGGTGAGGACGGGATTGCTTCCTTCTTCCCATGACTACATTCAATATAAAATGTAAACAGTCAAGTACTCAGACAAGATGAATGCACACCAAGGCAATTCACAAAGTATAGAAATAATCAGGAACACAGGCTCAATTATTTACAAAACAAATTTGAACTGAGTTCAATCGCACAAAAACAACTTTTTATTTTTAACATTGATAAGAAGAATTCAGTAACTAGCTTAAGTTCGCAGAAGATTAACTGTAAAACCACATCATTACTATGACAAACAACGACAATACCAACATGAGAGTTGAGTTAAAAGCTCAAGAACAGAAAAAGGACATAGAAATATAACACCGGAAATAAAAAGTAATGAAAATTCCTTTTTTCCTTTCTGCAAAAAAATCATGATTTGCAAATAAAGGATGGAAAGACGAGATGCCTACGAGTGAGCTCAACAAAATCATAAGCTGCGTATGCAATTTGATAGCATTGAAACAACTGCAATGTGAAGAACAAACTAAAAAGATGGTTTCTTCAAGTAATATGCACCTGTAGAATGTAGAAGCTGATGGGTCTTGTTTGAACGAAGCAGGAGGCCTGTCGAGGGAGATGCGAATGCATTACACGCGCGAGTTGAGCAGATTAATATTAATGCAGACTTTTTATTTGAAGCAAGCAGAGATTCCGGAGCGCCAATTACATTTCTGCCCTCGTTTAATTTAACCCTCTTAAGAGTTAGTCTTCCAAAAGTTGTTTTTGCTGCCGGAGAGAGATTCGTTTTGATGACCTAGCACCCATTAGAGAGCTCCAATTTTCAACCACACCATTTTTTTTACAGAAAGGAAAGGATGAAAGGAGGAAGGAAGAATTTGAAGAGGGCGGTAGAGGAACAGAACTTGACTATCCAAGACGGCCAAAGTATCATGCAAGTTGTGTCTCTCAGAGGCTCCAATCTCATTGAGGTATTATTATTCTTGGATTTTTGTTCTTTGATGTATTTGGGTCCTTGAAAGTTGCTGTCTTTTCATGTTAGATTTCACAAATTTCTTGTCTTTTCTCCTGAACCATACTTGTTATGATAATGGGTTGGCAAATGTCACAGCACAGCACCGGTACTCATAGTAGTCGAGCACAGAGACCCACTTCTTATACAATGTTGTCCTATAATTGCTCATTTTTCACATATTGCTGGATACATTGATGCTATTAACTGGCTGAAAAACCACTACCAATGAGCTGTTGTAGTTTACCAGTAACCACTAGGGTGCGTTTTTTAATCCCTTTCTTTCTAGATGTACTATAAAGTATGTCTTCATAATCTGAAACAGGAGTAGGTTACAAGGTTTCCATGAAGCTGCTTGTGTATTAACCAGTGCTTCGGGTCTGGAATCCACATGACTGCTAAATAGGGGTATTGGGGTGCCATTATCCCACCACAAAGAAGTGGACTCCTCTTATGACATCTCGCGAAATATTTGTAGACCTCTATTAGAAACTGATTCATAACTTTATAGTTTATCATTCTATCTGCAACTTACTTTTCTCACAAATTAATTCATATCATTTATATTGGAAAGTATGTACAGGCATTAGTGGGTTAAGAGTAGTTCTTCATATATGGGGTGGTGAGTTTGGTTATTAATAATATGTTAATGTATGTCGTTGTGTAAGGTGATTGATGGAAAAGGGGAGAAGTCATTGGCAATGTTTCCAGCAAAGTTTAAAAAGAGCATGTGGATGAAACAAGGTTGGTTATAATTCGGCTTCTCTAGGTTTGCATAATTTTAGTCATTTTTCTTAGATGTCTCTAAGTTGGGTCACGAGTTGTACTTAGCTACTTATTACATAATTGCTCCTTTCCATGAATTTGTTATAGTATGGATGCATTTAGATTGTCCTAGAAAGTTTCCCCAGGTAATATGTGGTGTTTTATCTTTTAAAGTAATTAGATATTGGAGAAAAAATACATTAGTTAAGGATCAGACTTTTATTTGAATAATGCATTGTCAAAACAATATATGGCATGTATTACATGACAATTGATAGCATATGTTTAGTGACATGTTTGCAGCAACAGAAAATAATTAAAATTATGTGGGATCAAAGGGAGATAGGCTAAATAGGATGCTATTAGGAAGTGAATATGTTGGTGCCTATTTGAATTTGAGGAATAATTTTAAATAAGCAAAAACTGTTATAATCAAGTACAATCTCACAGGACTAAATTTTCCATTTTGGCGCAGATTAGACTCTGTATTTTTTAGTTAGTTCTTGGTGCTGTCCTTGACTCACCATAGGTTGTCGCCACTGTACCACCTAATTTCCTTTCTAATATTAATAATTTGTGGTTTACCAAAAAAAAGGATCAAATTTTTTCATACTGGTGATTTGCAGGAAGTTTTGTTGTGGTTGATGAAAGTGGAAAGGAAAAGGCTTTGGAGTCAGGCAGCAAAGTAGCCTGTATTGTTTCTCAAGTTCTCTTTTATGAGCAAGTACGAAAACTTCAGAAATCTCCTGAATGGTAAATTCCTTTTGTATCTTGAGGTTAAATGGCTGAAATAATTAAGTTAGTTTTTTTATCATGTGCGTTCAATAATTAGGAGCTTGAAATACATGCTGCAAGCTTCATGTGATCAACTTTTGTTTCTAAGCAATACCATTTATTCTTTACTCAAATTACTAATGTGTTGTTCGTTCATCTTTCTTATTCCTTGAGTGCAGGCCTGAGACTTTTAAAACATCAGTATCAAATGATTCAAATGAAAATCCACAGAAAAACCTCCCCCAAGAAGAAGAACATGAGCTCGAGTCAACTGATGATGAAGGACTCCCCCCATTAGAAGCCAATAATAACAGAACAAGCCCACCAGAGTTTCAACAAAGTGACCCAGAGTCAGATTCAGGATCCGATACAGATTCTTGAATCTTTTTTGCTAAGTACATTCATGCTCAGTTTGATGAAAGATGATGAAATTTATGCGCCCTACCATAAATTTTGGTATGCTTTCTCACTTGATGTTGTGTGAAGCGCTGGTGCTCGCTGTAAGGATTAGTTAACTGCATATGGAGAGTCTAAATGCATTTTGCATTTTCGGTTTGTTAGAGCTTAGCATTAACTTGTAAGCTTCTGTACTCCTCGATGAAGTGAGTGTAAATTTTCAATTATAGACCAAAATTCTCCATCTGATTTGTACTCTTTCCAGTGGCTTTCCCTGTTTCCTTTTTTGTTCGCCCATCAATTATGATATTGCTTTCTATATACGGTTTTCTTAAGCATATGCATCCAATTGACCAATTTCTTCATACAATTGAAGTTGTAAGGTATTTAATGATTTACAATGAAACTGTGCAAAGACGACATTAGCGTTTCTTTGACATTTGTAGCGAGTTAGTGGTTTGACATTTCCACCTCTTACTACAAAGCAATTGGAATGTTCACCAATTTTTGCGCACAATTTTTTCATCAATTTTTGACGTTGATCAAAATTACCATTTACTTGTTTCGTTAGACAATTGACCTATCTATTTTTGCTCCGTTAAATAATCTACCTATCTACTTTTACTTTGTTAAACAATCTACTCACCTTGTTATCCACTTTTCAACAATTATTTTGCGAATCCTACTAACATTGTTAATTGTTTTGTCAAAATAAAAAAAGAAAAAGAAAAAGCGACGTCATTGTAATAATATTAATTATTATAATATAATTAACTATATAATTTAATTAATATCTTATATTAAATATTAAGTAAGAAACCCCATGTGGATATCTTTGAAATAAAACAATTAGAATTAGGCAAAAAAACACCATTAATGTCAAAGTCGAATGATATAGATTTTTTTTTTCTTTTGGAAGATACAAGAGCAAAACAATCAACCTAAATAAAAATATATAAAAATAATATTTAAATATAAATTACTTTTTCCCTTTTTCTGGTCTGGATAAAACTAAAATCAATAGAATTTTCCTAACCTTATAGAAGAAAATAATTGCAAAATCCGATTAGAATGAGATGGTCTTAAGAATACTGATTTTAAGAATAAGTGATTGTCCTTCTCCGACCCTTACAGTGAAGCCGTTTTAATATTAGTTTTTCCAAAAAATCTTTAGAAATGCAAAAAAAAGTTTAAAAAATAAAAAAAAACTTAAAACTAATAAAAAAAAATCTAGAAATATCAAGTAAAGAAGAGCATAATTTTGAAACCAATAATGTCTTTTAATAATTAAGAAAATAAATAGAACTATGAGAAAATATAAAGTTGAAAAAATAAAATAAAAATTTGAGAATATGAAAAATCCTCAATTTAGATCTATGAAGGAAGGATACTCTAGTTTTGTTTCTGTATCGGTATCGGGTAAGTATTAATAGACCGGATATGTATCAGATATGTCCAAATACTTAAAATAATAATAAAACATTAAATATAGATTGGATACGTTTGAGATTCTTTGAGGACACTCGGTAAATACCTCCAGATACATTTTGGATACTTTTGAGAACACTTTAACTACAAAATTATGTTTGTTTTTTGTTTTTTTTTTAAATTTTAAGATTTTACTTTTTTAACATATTTAATGATGCGTTACATTGTTAATATACTAGCATTTCCTATTATAGTTATTTTTTTATTTATTTTATGTATTTAAGATATAATTTATGCACATGGTTTTAACTTTTAACTTTAGGATTTTTTTTTTAATCCTAAAAACTATGAAGCAAAATACTTGCAGATGTGTAAAATTGCAATAGTCGATTAGTCGCAGTTGGAATACTAATATTTTTAAAATAAATTTCCGCAAACCTTGGGCTAGTGAGCTCTGTTTAACGGTTACGAGGTTACAGCACCTGGCAATGGCACATGGCAGTTTTCCTTTCAATATATTTTTTTTCATTTTCATTTTCATTTTTTTTTTTTGTGGGTTAATTTTCATAGAGAAATGCTATTTTGTAGGAAGTTTTAGGCATAATATAAGCAGAATTTGGTATTTATGAAATTGCCATTGTATTTTATTTACGAAATTGCCATTAAACTCTCAGTGTCTCACTCTCGTCACTCTCTAACATAGCCACCATTCCTCCTCCTTCCTCGAAAACCCAAGCTCAACTGCCACCACCACCATCGCCACTCACTATCTCAGTCCACTTCAAGCTCACCGTCATCCGCCGCTCGTCGTTCCTCGTTCTCACTCTCCATCCAACACCACCACCACACCAGACTGTCGCCACTACCGCACCGCTCAAGGCCACCACCACCGCAGTGCGACAATCCTCTCTTCTTCAATTCTGTCGCCTCTCGTCTGTAATAAGAAGATTCAGATCTGCGTAATTAGCATCCTCGGTTCAAGGTAACCGCCATACTTTATCTTCTCTTCTTTTGCTAGGGTTTTTTTTCATTTCGAGCTTCGTCATTTCGATCTTCCTCCTCATCATTTTCCAAAGTTAGTTTTTGGAGTCTGTTGTTGTTGTTTTCTAGGGAAATCAAGTCGGTCACACATTCCTCTTTTTAATTACCCGTAACTCTCCTTTTAAAAGTCTTAAAATCCATTTAGTTTTGGATGATTGATTACCACCAAGCTTTTGGGAAGATATGCAAAGTGTTACGTTTTACGTGTTTGCATTTATGATTTTCTATTTTCGTATAACCAGGCTAGTGAAAACAGAACAATCTTATCTTTTTTTCTTATTATGGTCGATGATGACTCTATGTACACTACTGCTGGAATATAGGATTGGTAGTGAAAGTAGCTACCATCGAAATAAAGGAGATTGATTGTAGAACAAGTAGTTTATATTAGGGTGTGATGATCTATTCTAAAGTTGGTTTTTGGAGTCTGTTGTTGTTCTAATGCTTAGAATTATTCTTGTTAATCACTATGCTTGTTTGTGTTTTTTTTTATTTGTATAGGTTTGGCCAGTTGAAGTAGATCTTAAGTTTATGGAACCAGTTGGACGGGAACTGTGGTTTGGACCTCTTTGTTGCATTTCTGGTTGTGCTTAGTATGGTGTTTTTTATGGTTAGGATGAGTAACATGATCAGATAGTGCTTGCTCATTTTTTTAAGGGAAAATAGGGAAATGAAGCAGTTTCAGTGTTGCATTGTGCATGGTCTTATGTTTTACTATCTGATGTTCATAATTATGGTTGCAAGTGTGAAGTATTTGATACTGTTGTGATGCTTGGGATACTATTTTAGGATTGAAAAATTGGTTTTGTTCAAATTCTTTTGCCGGGCTTTTCTACCAAGTATTGCCTCTCATATTGATTTTTACGTATACATTGCATCTCGATGATAGTTTTGGCAAGGTTCATGTCGAAATTGATTCGTACCTGTCAAGGAAGGCAAGATTATGCGTATGTGAAGAGGAGGCTAGAAACAAATGAAACTTGAACCCTAAAAAGGTGAATACATATGCCAAACACAAGAAAAACAATTTCCGTTTGAAAATATTATACCAAGTAAAACCCATATCAGATACATAAAAAGAGAAACTCACAGAGTAGAATGGCGTTAACTCGAAATTGATTTGTATTTGTCAAGGAAGGCAAGATTGCAGACCCCGCAGCTCATCTTGAAATAACCGAAACAGTTCATTTGTGTAGGCATCTTGAAGTTGTTTCTCAAAGTTAAAATCAGTTATCACAGGAATACGGGAATTGAACGAAGCAAAATCTGCTTTGTTTTCTTTCTCGATCTTACTCTTCAATGCATTATCTTACTGCTCTACAAACTGCTTTAAAAATGTCTTGAGACCAACATACCCATCAAAGAATGCATTTTTACTTTCACTTCTTTGGGTTGTAGACATTCCAGCCCAAAAGTTCCTTTTACAAACATTGGAACCCAACGATGACGATCTTCATATAAACCACTTAACCATGTATTTTTGTTGAGATCAAAATCATTAATCATGTTACCCCAAATCTCATCAAATTCTTGAACCTCAATGGACTCATAGACAACTTTTTTCAGAACTTTTTTAATTTGCTTGTAATCATGTCGTGATCCAAACCTCTCAAGTAACTTCTTCATAATGTGCCACAGGCAAAGACGATGGTGAGAATTAGGAAAAATAACTTTGAATGGACTTGCATTGGTCAGTAATTATTGCATTTGGAGCATTTGACATGCACAACAACCAAGCTTTAAACAACCAAATGTATGTATTTGCTTCTTCATTTGAGAGTAAACCACATCCAAATAATATAGTCTACCCATGGTGATTTACACCAACAAATAGTGCAAAAGGCATGTCATATCTATTAGTTAAGTACGTTGTATCAAATGATATGACATCACCAAAAGTTTCATAGGCTGCTTGATCGGTGGTCGAAGCCATGAAAAATAATAAGAATAAACATGTTGTCTAGTACACAAAGGATTGTGTATAGTGGTAACAGGGTCGAACATAGGGACTAGGGGTAGACGTTGTCTATGGTGTATGACTCATGTGAACAAACCAAAGTAGTGACAAAAGGGGGAGGTTTTCAGAGAGTTGTTGATTAACTAAGATTAAACTAAATAAAGCAAATAAATAACGATGTAAAATCAGATGAGAAAGGATCCTAGCGGAGGTACTTTCTTCGGTTGCATCTAGACTTAGTCAATCACTGGTGCAGATATATTCCATTCCTAATCATAGGTGTGCTATAGGGTCTAGGTACGTTTAAGCCCCCTGCTTTTCTTCATACGAGAAGTTACCTCAAGGTACGTTTATGAGGTAACCTTGACACTCTGCCGTCTCCTAAGGTACGTTTATGGGAGCAATACTTAGAGGCCCATTAAGCAGAGAAAAGACACACCTAGGGCGTGACACTCAGTACGTTCGAGGCACTGCCCTAGTTGACCACTTGCCCTAGTCAGATTGGACCAGTTCGGCGTGATGACTCTGAACTAGTTGTCTACTTTACTCTATAGTCTCATATTAGTTATTACTACAAAGATAACTTTAATCACCTAGATTCAATTAAGAGTTGATCAGGCTTCTAATTAACCTTAGGCGAATTGGATAGATCTCGGCAAGTGAATCAGATATGACCAAGGAATTTATTAAGTATAAATTGACCTCATAACTATTCTAAGCAACCATCGAATCACGTCTGCCAAGACAGAGGAGCTTAACCGCTCATGCTAATAATGAAATAAATAAAATAAATAAAAGAAGAAGACATGAAAGATGAAAGAAAATACTAAATCGTATTGAATGTTACCGGCTGGAGCTAGGGCTCGTTTTATTACAAAATGGAAAGGGCGCCAGCAGTGGAAGAGAGAGAATCCTACTTGAAAGTAGTCGAAAGTCTTAAGTGGCAGCTCCCTCAACCCTAAATCTAAAAGACATACCTATAGGCTACTAAAAAGGGAGTTTTGATAAAAATAGAAGTTCTACTCCTAGCGGGATTACAAAATATGGAAATAGGATCCTCGCTGGAATAGAAATTCCCAAGAAAGGACTTCGTGCTTTGCTGGGATTCCTCTTCGGGAGTTTCCTTTTGTGTGTTGGAGTTGTAAGCATCTGCGTAGCCTGACACCTAGGCCTAGATGATATACAACTAGGCCTTGACACCTTCTGTTCCAGCGAAACTCGTCCAAAATGGCTGCTTTCTGCATTTTTCTCCTCTTCTAGTCCAGTACTGCAAAAAGGTAGAAACTAGGGCAAATTAGCAGCATCATGCTCAAAATCAGACTTAGAAAGAAGAGGAAAACATATACAAAAATGCACTATATCAAATTCCCCCATACTACCTAATGCTCGCCCTCGAGCATTTAAGCAAAGTGAAAACCTCCCCTAGTCAGAATACAAACCATCAGTTCAAGCACGTGAATAAAACAGTCGGTTAACACAGATACACCTTAGAATACACCATCTCTACCTAGACATGCGTCTGCATCAAACCAGAAGGATAACGACCCTAAAGGTGAGACTTTTCCATACCAAGCCTGGTCACTAGCAATCCTCATAAGATATAGTGTTTGAGCTCACACTTACAAACATGGCTAGGTGTTTAATCGCTCGAGAGGATGCAAATAACATAACACAAGGTCAAGTTCGTAATGTCAACCTGAGTGAGTAATACACATGCATGGGCAATCTATCAATCTAAAAGACTTCGCGAAAAGGGATAGGTGATATGAAAGTGATTTGGAGAAAGAAGACGGAGAATAAAAAGAAGAAGGGAAAGAAAAAGATAAGAAAGAAGAATAGAGAAAACCAACTCAGAGTTTTAGAAAGGATTCCTTAGCTGTAAAGAAGGAGAAGTCGATAAAGTGACACTCAAGTAGTAGCTAGGGCTAGATGTCTGATCTGTCTTGAGTGGGGGAGTTTCTTCTGAATTGGTGCTGGACTCTTGCTGCTTTTGTTCGTGCTTCCCTCTGCTTTTATTGGTGTCCTTTTGGAACACTTTACTTTTGAATTTGTTTTTGATTTTTTTTGAATTTATTTAGTAGGGATAACACGCACCAAATTCTTTCTTCAGAGTTGATTGTTGTAGCACTGTTCTTTGATTTTGCCATATTACTGCTTCCAGCACTAAGGTCTTGGTGTAGCGTCTCCCCCACACTTGTGTTGTGTTGTATCTTGCCCTAGGCGCGACTATGGAGAGGTGTCACTTCACCTGCCAAGGAAAGATCAAGGGAAAACAGGCTCAAGTGGTTAGAGAGAAGAGAATATAGGGGTAGGTGGATATGTAAGGGCAAGATGGTGAAAAAGAGAAAGAGAAGAGAAAAATGCAAAGTCTTTTGTCATTTCGATGCTTTCCCATGTCTAATGGTGCCTATACCCAAGGTGTTATGCGAACCCAACCAGTGCCTAGTTATGCATTCATTCACACAAGAAAAAGTAATGGCATGAAGGCTCAAATATGCTCACAAGGTGTGCTTTTTTATTGCAAGTGTCTAGGTCTAGGTGTGGTCATAAGAGCAGACAGGCAGAGTGGTGCGTGGTCAGGCATAAGTGTTATGGGTGACAAATTCATTCTACGTGCAAGATTTCAAAAGTGTGTTCTTCCTAGGGGGTTTTAAAACAATGGCAGTGCGTATGTAGCATGGCAAAGATGTTTATTTACAAAAATTCGATATTTTTTTTGAAAAACAACCCAAAAATCACATAGCACACAATCGGTCATGCAAACAAAATTTAATCATGCGATCAAGCAAGGACATAACTAAAGGCATGCAAAAGGCATGCAAACAATCAATCACATAAACAGATAAAAGCCTCTCCCACACTTAGACAACGCATTGTCCTCAATGCGAGGGGGTCACAAACAAGCAAACATGGGCAGAAAGAAAAGGAAAATAGTTCAGCGGGAAATGAAAGTACAAAACTAGCCCAAAGGCAATAGAGTTTGGGGAAGAAGGATCAAGGGCTGGAAGGTTGCTGCAAGTTGCGAGCATTCTCCAGCTGCAGGCGGCGGAGGAGGTCGATGATATGGCATAGCAGAATGTTGTTCTCACGAATGGCGGTTGTGAGATCAATGTTGTCTAGGTCAGGCTTGGTAGAGGAGGATGGGGCAAAAGTATCACGGGCTCGTCGGGAAGATGCAGGAGGTGGCTGACTGTCATGGGCAAGGTTTGGGAAAATGTAATGTCTACCATGCGCAACGCTGAAAATTCTGTCTTTTGGGGGGGGGGGTGCAACTGTACTGAACTATAAAACTCCACCCACAAGGTTAAAATGCCCCATACCATCGAGGGTACGTAGGTCTAACAATTTAAAATCAACAAGGGAATGTAGATCACAGTCAGCAGCAATAAAGTTCCTAGAGTTGACAGCTATGGCAGTGATAAGTGTGCCCAAGATAGGACTCCTATTATTGTTGACAATAGCAGTTAACTCAGATGCAACCCAATAACCTAAATGGAAACAGTGCCCGTGCAACATACACCATAAGAAAAATACCTCTTGCACATAAAGTTCGCTAGAAGAATTGATCTTACCTGCGAAGGTAAGGGCCAAATATCTGTGCAAGATGCGCAGTGAAGGATCCATAATTTCATGGCCGTTGTAAAAGCAGGAGCTGTGCACGGCAGTGGGGTCACCGGTCAGCTCCCGAAAGGCCTCATCCACATTGAAGAAGGGGGGATATGCAGTAAATGATTCTTGGTACCAACGAGCACCACAATCAGACCAACTTACAAAACCAAGTAGACAGTCGAAATCATCAAGAGAGAGATGGAGTGTGTCAGAAGGGAATATGAAGGAAAAAGCGTGGGAGCTTTTCAATAAATGCTGCCAATTAGCCGTTTGTCCTCTAGTGGCTGATTGGTCCCGCAAAATCCCACATGCACAGAAAGGAAACAAATCCTAACAATAAAATTCCTTTTTCAAATTAGAAAATTGGAGTTCAAGTCAAAGAAGGATAGAGACGGTTACGGGAATAAAATTGTCCTCCTGAAAAATAGGGTATTTGAAATAAAGGAGTAAATCATGTGGAGAGAAGTTAGGGATATGGGAATTAAAATAAGAGAAAGGAAAAAAAAGGAAAACAATCTAAAGAGATATACACGGAAGCAAGCGATATATACAAAAATAAAGAAGGAAAAATCATTAGTCGGAAAAGAAAAGAAAATCAAAAGGAAAAATAAAAATGGAAAGAGACACGTGGGTTGCCTCCTATGAAGTGCCTCGGTTTAAGTCAAGGCCTTGACTCGCATTGTTCCGCCTAGGGCTGGTTAGGTGGAGGAGACACATCCATCTCCTCAGTGGTGAATGGTTTGAAACCCTCATAAAAAGGTTTGAGTCTGTGACCGTTGATCTTGAAAGTGACACCTGTGTCTAGACTCCGAATCTCGATGACGGCATAGTTTTATACAGAAGTGACAACGTAGGGACCGGTCCATTTGGACTTGATTTTCCATGCAAATAACCTCAAACGAGAATTAAACAACAAATTTTTTTGTCCAACCTCAAAAGATTTAGGGGAGATCAACTTATCGTGATGGGCTTTGGTCTTGCCCTTGTAGATTAGTGCGTTCTCGTAGGCATCATCGCGAAGCTCCTCCAATTCCTGGATTTGTAATCGCCGTTGCTGGTCGACTTCATTGAGATCCATGTTGACCTTGCGGATGACCCAGAATGCTTTATGTTCTATCTCCACGGGTAGATGACACGGCTTGCCATAGATGAGACGGTAGGGGGTCATACTGATCCGGGTCTTGAAGGCGGTGCGATAGGCCCATAGAGCGTCGTCCAGCTTCAATCTCTAGTCCTTTCGAGATTGGTTTACTATTTTCTCCAGGATAGACTTAATTTCTCGATTGGATACATCGGCTTGGCCATTCGTCTGCGGGTGATAAGCCGTGGACGTCCGATGTGTTACACTATATTTTTGAAGCATGTTAGAGATGATACGATTGCAAAAGTGCGTGCCACGATCGCTGATGAGGACACGTGGCGTGCCAAACCTGTTGAAAACATTGGTGAGCAAAAAATCTACAACCACTTTGGAATCGTCAGTTCTGGTCGCCTTGGCCTCGACCCATTTCGATACATAATCAACAACAAGTACGATATAAGTATAACAAAATGAGTTAGGGAACGGGCCCATGAAATCGATGCCCCAAATATCAAAGATCTCACAGGTGATAATGCCAGTAAGAGGCATCTGATTTCGGGCTCCGATGTTACCTGTGGCTTGGCATCTAGGGCAAGCTACGCAGAACATGTAGTTGCCCTTGAATAAGGATGGCTAGTAAAGTCCAACTTCCAGAACCTTCAAGGCTAAATTTTTAGCTCCGAAATGGCCACCTTCAGGTGTAGAGTAACAAAATTTGAGGATGGATGGTACCTCGTCAAGTGTCACACACTACCGAATAATCTAGTCCGAATAATATTTCCAAAGGTACGGGCTATCTCAAACGTAATATTTGGCTTGTCTCCTTATGCGATTGCACTCGGAAGCAGTGTCATTTGTAAGGTAAGAACCAGTGGTACAAAAGTTAGCAATATCAGAAAACCAAGGGAACTGAACAACATGGGCAAGACATAAGTGTTCGTCAGAAAAAGGGTCACGGATAGGTATGCCAGAGTTATCGTCTTGGGATGGTAATTGGCTCAGATGATCGGCAACTAAATTCTCTGTTCTTTTCTTGTCCTTGATATCTATGTCGAACTCCTAAAGTAAGAGTATCCACCGAATCAGGCGTGTCTTAGCGTCAACTTTCGTCAAGAGGCAGCTAAGGGTTGTATGGTTAGAATAAACAACAACTTTAGTACCCAAAAGATATTGATGAAATTTATCTAATGCAAAAACAACAGCCAATAATTATTTTTCGGTGGTGGTATAGTTGCATTGGGTAGGGTCGAGGAGTTTCGAAGCGTAGTAGATGACATAGGTCTCCTTATCTTTCTTCTAGCCTAAGACAACGCATAGGGCAGTATTGCAGGCGTCGCACATGATCTCAAATGGAAGCGTCCAATTAGGAGCTCGAGTGATGGGGGCAGATATGAGCTTCTCATTGATTGTGTTAAATGAGGCTTTGCAGCGTTCATCGAAAATAAAGTCCACATCTTTCTATAGCAACTGGCACATGGGTTGGGTGATCTTGGAGAAATCCTTGATGAACCGCCTGTAAAAACCTGCATGGCCAAGAAAGGAATGGACTTCACGAACACAAGTGGGGTAAGAGAGAGACTCAATTACCTCAATTTTTACTTTTTCTACTTTGATGCCTTTGCGAGAGACAATATGGCCCAAGATGAGGCCTTAGTCGACCATGAAATGACACTTCTCAAAATTAAGCACAAGGTTAGTCTCGATACAGCGTTGTAAAACCTTTTTCAAATTGGATAAACATTCTGGAAAAGAGTCACCATAGCCAGTAAAGTCGTCCATAAATACCTTGATTCCATTCTCGACATATTCCGAGAAGATGTTTACCATGCAGCGCTGGAAGGTAGCTGGGGCACTATAGATGCCAAACAACATCTGGCGGTAGGCAAAGGTGCCGAAGTGGTAGGTGAAGGTGGTCTTCTCCTGGTCCTCTAGCGCGACTAGGATCTGATGGAAACCTAAGTATCCATCCAAACAACAATAATGCGTCTTGCCCGCGAGATACTCCAGCATCTGGTAGATGAACGACAGAGGGAAATGGTCTTTTCTGGTGGAGGCATTCAAGTGACGGTAGTCGATGCAGACACGCCAACCATTTTGGATCCGCGTAGGAATTAATTCACCGTTCTGTCCAGTAGTGATGGTGATTCCAGTTTTCTTGGGCACGACCTGGACAGGGCTGACCCATGGACTGTCTGAGATGGGGTAGATGACACCTGCATCCAGTAGCTTAAGTACCTCCTCCTTCACCACTTCCATTATGGGAGGGTTCAGGCGGTGCTGAGGCTATCGGACGGACTTGGTGGCATCCTCGAGGTGGATACGGTGGGTGTAAAGGGCTGGGGATAAGCCCTTGATGTAGGCTATGGTCCAACCGATGGCTTGTTTGAACTCTTTCAGCATGGTAACAAGCTCCTGTTCTTCCTCGAGATCCAACTTGCTGGAAATAATGACTGGAAGGGACTCATCATTACCAAGATAGACATATTTGAGATGCGAGGACAAGGTCTTGAGATCCAGCTTCGGTGCCTGCACGATAGATGGTGAGAGCTTAGTGTGATCAGTTGCAGAGAAGCAATAATGGAATTAAAAGGGGCGAAGAGGTGTTGTTCTAGGGCAGCAACGATTTCCTCCAATTATGGTAGAGTTATGAGCATCAGGGCTAGACTTTCCAGCGCATATGGTGTAATACTCCTGTTTAGGGAAAGCTATAGAGGATCAGCAGAATACAAGTCAGCGATTTCATCAACAACAGGATCTATAATATCAATAAAGTTAACGCTAGAAACTCAGTAGGGTAACGCATGATGTCCAGCATATTGAATTTAATGATCTCGTCATCAAACTCAAGGGTGATGGAAGCGTCATGAACATCGATCTTAGCCCTTGCTGTGCGAAGGAGCGAACTGCCTAAAAGTACGTCCAAGGGCTTAGTGGATTGTTCATCTTCCATACATAGTACGTAAAAGTCTGCTGGGAAGAGGAAATCTCCTACTTGGACTAAGACATCTTCAATGATACCCTCGGGGAACACAACAAATTTGTCCGCTAGCTGAATGACAACTCGGGTTGGCTTGAGCGGGCCTAGGTCCAGGCTGTTGAATATCGTCAAGGGCATGACGTTGATACCTGCACCCAAATGATACATGGCCTTACCAATATCAGTGGCGCCAATCTTACAAGGGATAATGAACATGACTTGGTCTTTGCATTTCGAAGGAATCTTCCTTTGAATTACTACAGAAATGTTAACCCCAACACTTATTTTGTTCACCCCTGTAATTGTACACTTGTTAGTACACAGAGATTTCAAGAATTTTACATATCGGGGAACATTCTTGATGGCCTGCAGCAAAGGAATGATAAGTTGAATTTTGTTAAACATATCAAAGATTTCGCGATCCACCTTATCATTTTTAGATTTTACCAGACGTTGTGGGAAATATGGCTCGAGAATTTTGTGAATGTATTTCTGCGTGAATTTTGGCTCCTTATCAATTTTCATCGTGGGCCCTTTTGGGGTGTGGGCACGCTGTTCCTTTTCGGCTTCTTCCTTGGTGCTTCGCGGTATGAGCTCTATTTCGAGCAAGTTCGCGTCTGGGGCTAGAGGTTTACCAAAAGGTAGTACAGTACCGCTACGAAGGTTCATGACGCAAGATCCATGCTTAGGGTTGGCCTCTAGTTGAGGAGGTAGTCTGCCTCCATTTTTTAGTTCCTTCATCTCAGCAGTCATGACACTAAGTTGCTTATGCATGTCTTGGATGACACCGTTAAGCCACGCTACCTCATCAGCTGGTTTTACGGGACGTACTGGACCCTAGTGGCAGGTACTAGTACTGCTGGTTATATGGTTTTATGGTTGTCCTACAGCCATATTCTGAAGCATTCCAGTAATGGTTGTCAATTGGTGTTCCATAGCAACAGAACCCGCATTTTGAACATTAGAAGTTTTGCCTACTTCAGGTTGTACTGCGTTCCTTGCCATCAACTCTATTGTGGTCTTGGCAGCAGCTGGGGTGAGCGCAAATAGGGATCCGTGACTGACAGCGTCTAGCAGGGCTCTATAATTAGCCCTTAATCCTTCGCAGAAGTACTGGATGAGTGCATGGTCGGTGAGGTTATGAGAGGGACAAAGAGCTTGCATTTTCTTGTACCTCTCATAATACTGCCCAAGATCATCTTCATCTTTTTGGATAATGGACACTAGCTGCTTGCGAGTGACACTAGCTATAGACAATGAATAATATTTATCGGTGAAAGCTTTGGACATCTCAGCCTAGGAGGAGATGGACCGAGGGGGAAGATCATAAAACCAGTTGATGGCGTCGCCATCGAGTGACCACATAAAGGCTCTTAACTTAGCTTGAGTGATGGACACCTTAGGGGGTTTCATAGCTTGCAAATGGCGTAGAAGCACTGCAGATGTCTGTGTGCATTTTCATTGGGAACACCGTGAAACTTGGGTAGGTGGTGGAGAATGGAGGATTTGATTACCCAATCATGGGCAACAGTAGGCTAAGCTATGCAATTTTTAGTGCACTCAAGGGTTGCGTTCAAGTCCTCAATAGTTTGGTTGTTCACAACTTCACCACCGTCAGCCATAATGTCTAGGTCTGGACATTCGGTAATCCTGCAGATTTCCTGATCGAGTGGAAGAAGGATCGGATTTGAAGACCTGGTCATACAAATAAAAGAAATGATCAGTACTGTTAGTCCCCGGCAACGACGCCAAAATTTGATCGGTTGTCGAAGCCGTAAAAAATAATAAGAATAAAATTACTGCTAGTACACAAAGGATTGCGTATAGTGGTAACAGGGTCGAACACAGAGATTTGGGGTAGACGTTGTCTATGGTGTATGACTCACGTGAACAAACCAAAGTAGTGACAAAAGGGGGAGGTTTTCAGAGAGTTGTTGAGTAACTAAGATTAAACTAAATAAAGCAAATAAATAACGATGTAAAATCAGATGAGAAAGGATCCTAGCAGAGGTACTTTCTCCGGTTGCATCTAGACTTAGTCAACCACTGGTGCAGATATATTCCATTCATGATCATAAGTGTGTTATAGGGGCTAGGTACATTTAAGCCCCCTGTGTTTCTTCGTACGAGAAGTTACCTCAAGGTACGTTTATGGGAGCAATACTTAAAGACCCATTAAGCAGAGAAAAGACACACCTAGGGCGTGACACTCAGTACATTCGAGGCACTACCCTAGCTGACCACTTGCCCTAGTCAGATTGGACCAGTTTGATGTGATGACTCTGAACTAGTTGCCTACTTTACTTTGTAGCCTCATGTTAGTTATTACTACAAAGACGACTTTAATCACCTAGATTCAATTAAGAGTTGATCAGGGTTCTAATTAACCCTAGGCGAATTGGCAAGATTTCGGCAAGTGAATCAGATATGACCAAGGAATTTATTAAGCATAAATTGACCTCATAACTATTTTAAGCAACCATCGAATCACCTCTGCCAAGACAGAGGAGCTTAGCCGCTCATGCTAATAATGAAATAAATAAAATAAATAAAAGAAGACATGAAAGATGAAAGAAAATACTAAATCGTATTGAATGTTACCGGCCGGAATTAGGGCTCCGGTTTATTACAAAACGAAAAGGGCGCCAGCAGTGGAGGAGAGAAAATTCTAGTTGAAAGTAGTCAAAAGTCTTAAGTGGTAGCTCCCTCAACCTTAAATCTTAAAGCCATATATATAGGCTACTAAAAAAGGAGTTTTGATACTCCTAACAAGATTACAAAATATGGAATAGGATCCTTGCTGGAATAGAAATTCGCGGGAAAAGACTTCGCGCTTTGCTGGAATTCCTCTTCAAGAGTTTCCTTTTGTGTGTCGGAGTTGTAAGCATCTGTGTAGCCCGACACTTAGGCCTAAACGATCCACAACTAGGCCTTGACACCTTCTGTTACAGTGAAACTCGTCCAAAATGTGTGCTTTCTGCATCTTTCTCCTCTTTTAGTCTACTACTGCAAAAAGGTAGAAACTAGGGCAAATTAGCAGCATCATGCTCAAAATCGGACTTAGAAAGAAGAGGAAAACATATACAAAAATGCACTATATCACTGCTATAGATCGTTCATCAATGCAGGCAAGCACTATGTATCTATGATACTTAGCTTTGAAATATAATGCACTACGTGGTCTTAATTATTTGAAATTTGTTTGGATTGTTATCCTAAATGTCATTTGTTGTTTACATTGTAGGATTTGGACACAGAGAGTTGTTGCAACAGCCAGGGATAACACCCACATGCTACTGCAGTGTCTGCCAATGTAGTTGTTGATGAGAGGCAGATGAATGCGCTTTTTCTTGATGTGGTAAGTTGCTGCTCTGTTTCAATTTCACACCAGAAAAAGAACGCAGTGCATAATATGTCCAAATTGTTACTGTTTGTTTGGAAGCTGAACATTTGGTGTATCATCATCTCCGATTCATTAGTGAAGCATCCCAGAAATGTGGTGATATTAAATATGATGTAATTATTACCAATGCGCTACAATAGCTGTCATTAGTCTGCCAATTGCCAATAGTAACATTTTCAGTCTATCCTATGGCCCATATAGTGTGCATAGTCAAATGAGTCAGCTTTCTAGGGAATCGTTTTCATTTTCCTGAATGACAAATTATGCACAACGAGTGAAATCGCATTTGGCTGAATATAGATACCAGCTTCTTAAAAGTTTCTGCTGATTGATCTTGTATGTTCCATTGTGTTCAAGTATAATCGCTAGCAAGTGATAGTGCATGCTTTGTCTTTTCTGGCTGTGGAACAGGTTCGTGCTAGTGAATCATATGGACTGAAATTCCCTACGGAATTTGCACTTCTCATGAAGCAGCTTCTGTATTTCGATCGATACACGCGTTTGTTGGCCCCCAACGTGAACATGCTTCAAGATCAGAGGATTTCCATAGTCTCGAATCGAAGAAGCAACAGATATAGGGACAGTAACTAGCTATCGGGGAATCGGGATAGCTTCAGATGAAATCCTGCAGATGCGGATTTATTGCTGGTCACTGGTCAGTCAGTTCCTTTCTTCCCGTACTTACCCTTCATTTGGGAATACATATAATAGAGCTACCCTGAAGTTTAGAGCTGGTAGCAGTGTATAAAAATTACAAATAGTAGTATACAGATTGCTAATGGCGTTGTCAACTATGCATAGAAAGAACACGGTTCTGTAATAAGATGAGATATTATCCTATTCGGAAATTTTATTTATCAACATTAACCAAATGGAACCTCATGAAGTGCATACTACTAGTCACTTGCTGCAGAAATTTCACGCTCATCAAGTAGGTTGTATACGATTCTAGCATCCTTGGAGGAATGAATAAGCATCTCGATTCTCGATTCCAGCATCATTCCATGTGGGAATATTTTCCCGTAATTTTGTTTTTTAAACTTGTATAGCGAAATAATTGCCATAATAGTGATACGTAATGGTAATGGTGCTTACGCTGCATAACGGGAATAATGTAACGGTGGAAGTAAGGTAATGGTAGCTTAATTTCTCTTTGACATGTTGATTTTCAGATGACATAAATGCTGATTTTTAACATTATGGTATATTCAAACAAATAATTAAGTTTTTCCTTAGTTACATCTATTTATCAAGTTTATTAGTTGTTAGGACTACCAAATTTGGGTTTTAGAATACTACGGCCTACAGTCGCCGAAGTCCATACAAAAACATGCGGTTCATACGTAAAATAATGAGGGGAGGCGAAGGGAAAGAAAAGGTAGGGAATGAACTTCTCAACCTTGTTTGAGAGTTTTTTTTAAGTAAGGAAAAGAAGAGAAAGGTTGGGAATAGGAAGGTATACGAGGGTTTGAGATTCCCTCCTCATTATTTTTTTTTAGTGGAGTCATCCATTCATTTATGAACCATTCTCCTCCTTTCCCTTCCCCTCAATCACCCAAACATAGTGTAAGGCATTCACCCCTCCACCAACAGACTGGATGACTCCACTCCTCCTTTTCTTTTTTACATAGTTGTTCAACCGCTATTAATAGAATTCTCGTAATCTTATCTCGACGGAGGATCAAAAACTACGATCTTATACTATAATTTTCTTGAGGTTTTCTCAAGTAATTATTAAATATAATATTCTTCTTGGCTATTCTCAGATGTTTCTCCATCTCACCATCAAAATTAGTTAATAATGTGTTGTGATTTCCTTTTCTATATATTAGTAGGATGGACCTATCATGGCCCCAATTACCTTGTATGGTAGTTTTATATAGAAATAACTAATCTCGTTCCACGTAGATATATTATCATTTTAGTTTATATTAATAGATTTTATAATATAAGATATTCAAAAATTGAAGTATAATATTATTACTTTTTAATATATTTATGCAATATAATCTTAATTTTAAAAAAATGATTATACAATAGAAAGAAGCAATAACTTGATCAATAAAATATAATTTAAAAAAAATAAAGATTGTGCCTAATTTTGTGATCAAACTCTTTTTTGTTCCAATTTGTGTGGATGTATATTGATCTGTTTATATATGGGTTCACATTCCTTGTGTTTTTTAATAAAATGGTCTCAAATTATATATAAAAAGGGCAAGTAATTTTTCAGATGTGAAAATAAATTAGTGCTTGTCTTTTCTTTCTTTTGGTTGGGGTATCAATTGCCCGTGATATGTTGCATCATCTTTGTAGAATAAATTGATGGCTGTCAAAAAAAAACATGCACTATGATGTTATCATAAGTGAAGATGATGAAAATAATTTTTGTTACCCTCTTGTTTTACAAGAATATGATTGAGTTACACTCTCCAATTAATTACAAATGATGCTATAGTATAAACTATAAACAAAGGATATGAAAAAAATGATGCTGTGAAACAAAATTATACTGCAAGTCTTACCTACACAATATCTGTACAACAACATATTGCAAAAGCTATAATTTTGTTCTGATATATACTCCACACTCTAAAGGCAACCTGACCTGTCATTAGACTTCAAATGGACTCGCCCCTTTTATCATTTGGCTTGGAGAGGCATAGCCCATGAGACGATGAAGCGGTGACCCACCACCTCCTCCTCGCCCTCGCCTTCTTCGAACCTCCTCGATGTCTGAGTTGGCTTTCTTTGATGTGGACATGCTAGAGGAAGGCTCTTGACTAGGAGAGTCATACATTCCTGCCAGATTCTTGCGTCTTTCTTGGTTCTCATTTGGAATGAACTGGCCCCTCCTTTTGTTATCTGTGGGAGGCACATTACTGCCAACTGCACTTCCATAGATGGCCTCATCACTAGAGAAACTGTTGCAGACAACGACTCCATAATCTTCAGAAAATGACACAGGACCCGCTTGGGAACAATCTCTAGCATGAGAAGTCGGAGTGAAATTTCTGCTGTTAAGAGCGTCGCTGTACTCATCAACCTCACTTGGTGGAGGAGCATTGGCAGTGGTGGTTGCAGTAGGCATATATGAAACTAGATGACTTCTGTTTATAAGTGAAAACTTGAGTATCTGTGAACAAGTGCCACATTTGAGTTTGTGGCACCTTCTCCTGAAAAGCAGAAATTCTTCAGGTAGTTTCACCAGTTTCGAGCATGATGGGCAAGTTAGGAAAGGGGCTCCACCGGCAATGGGCCGGAGGTGACGCCTAGCCAAATGATGTTTCTCCCTCGTATATTTCTGCACCCCATAATCTCTCTGCCACTGATCACCAGATTTTGGTCTATGGGAATGTGATGGATAATCTGACTCCACATACCGTTGGGGACTTGCAGGACAAGAACCATACGAATTGTACGAGTTGAGATGAGGATGTACCTTACAGAAACCTTCATTATGTTGAGGTCCACGAGGAGGCAATTGTGTTGAAGAGTAACTGTCCTGGGGACAACAGCACAGGGAGTGATCAACTTGGTGCCTACTGTAAGTTGCCTCTGCTGAGAATGGTATTCTGGAATAGTTACTCTGTTGCAACCACTTGCTTCCCTCTCTGAATCTTTCAGGATGCCGTTGATAGCTTAAGTCATGAAGACTTTCACGCTCCGCAACCTCTTGATCATAGTATATGGGAGGACGTTTGCTTCCAGTTATCCCAGGAGGAATCCTGTCGTTTGCATTTTCATGGGGGAGGTATGACTTATCAAGTTGCTCTTGCAATTCAGAAATCATTCTTAACAATTTCATCTTCTCATGTTCTGCATATGCAGCCTTGTCCTGTGGCTGAAAGATTGAACTCCACGGCAACTGGTTGTTCAAATGATTGGAAGACTTGCCACTTCCATAGAAAGGCAGCCGAGAGTGGAAGCCGCCATCGTTTTCAGATCGTCTCCAGTTTTGGGCAAGTCTTGTAGGCTCTAGCAGTTCATCTCGATCCAACTTGCTGGATTTCATGGCATACAGTGTCTGCTGATCTAGAAATTCATGTTGTTCCAAATTTATGGATTCCATGCCATATTGTGCCTCGTTAGACATGACTGCTGCGTAGCTCCTTAAGTGATGCTGCGTCTCAGAACTGTTATTCACAAGGAACTTTGCCTTTCTGCGCTTCTCATCTACAGCATAATTTGGAGGTTTATAAGCATTTCTAAATGAATGCTTATGGCGATTAGGCACTTGATCATCTGCTCCTTCGTAAGAAGAGAAACCATCATCATAGTAAGCATGGTAGCTGTTGGTTGTTGAGGATTTGGACAAATCTATAGGAGTGCTACTAAGCTCAGAGCTAGGGTCAATGAAATCTGTAGACTCAAATGTGGCCATGGGCCTTCTACAGTTGAAACCACTGTTCACAGATTCCTTGAGCTGCTTCAGATGTTCATTTGGCGAAGATATGGAAATATCTGATAGAACGCTGTCTTCTCCTTGCTCCAGAACACTCATCTGAGTTTGCTGCTGTTCACTTTTAGCCGATCCAAGAGTATCGGATGAAATGCTTTCTCCAGCCGGACTATCAGAATTGACAACACTTCCCAAACGCTGCTCCATGAGTTCATTAGGAGAAGATATAATACTATCAGATGAAATGCTCTCTCTTGCTGCACAATGGGTATTGACAGTACTATCAAGGTGCTGCTCCAGGTATTCGTTGGGAGGAGATCTAATACCTGATGAAATGCTTTCCCCAACTTGCCCACAAGAAACGGCATTTGAATTACTTACCTTGTCATCAATGAGTCCCTCGGGAAATGATCTTCTGAGATCGGAAGAGATCTCCATATCACCTACTTTCTGTATTACTGCTGCCAGTGACGGGCTCCCATCATGCTCCTCAGCTGAATTTTCTCCTGCCAATAGGAATAACTCTTTATCCTGAAGAAAAGTTTGCTGAGATGTTGAGCAAACTTCAACGAGAGTATCACCGTATTCTGAAGCTTCATTTTGAACATTCTTTTTTCGTTTTATATTTAAAAAGTGGACACCTCCAAGTTGCTCGTTATTGCAATTTACATCTCCAAGGTGGCCGCTATCGCAACCGTCGCCTTCATTTTTATTCTGAATTTCGCTGAAAAATTCAGGCTGCTCAATACTGAAACCTGAAGATCCACTTGTATTACTTGCATTGTTTTGGCGTTTGTTTGGCAAGTTTTTAGCTTCAGCCAGCTGTTGCTCGCAATACTTAGATTCATTTGTCACATTGGTTTGGACTTCATTTGGCAAGTTTACAGCTTCAATCGAGTCTTGGTTGCAGTCCTCAAATTCATTTTGACTTTCAACTTCACTAGAACTCCCAAGCCTATCATCATTGCAATCAGGAAAGCTATGTTTATAAGACTTCTGCTTTTCATCTTCATTTGGAAAGTTTACACCCCCTGCTGGCTCATTACAGCAATCCGCAGATTCATTTTGGCCGCTCCGATCATTTTGGTCTTTCAATAAGTTTACGCCCAAAGGGTGCATGCTAGTTAAGCAGCCAGATCCATTTTGATCAATTCTCCTGTTTTCCTCTTCACATGTAAGCTGCTTACTATTGCAATCGCCAGCTACCCTTTGAACCGTCTGGTTGCTCTGGTCCTGAGAACCTTCCTCTGAGGGGTGAACTGCTCCATGACTTGGGCTAGAGTCCATACCTTCAGGTGAACGATCCGAGTTACTTGTCTGAGCAGTGCCGTTTTCCTGTAAGCCAGGAACCATGCCGTGGGCATTATTGTTTCGAAATTTTGCTGCATGAAGGCAGAATAAATGATCAACTAACAACTTCAGAATAGCAGGACAGGTGGAAATTTTAACTAGATAAGCATAGAGAGAAAAGGATGCGCTTGTTGAGATATGGAAACAAATAGATATTTAATTTCCAGTTATGTAGTTTCTATTTACGTATATATAGGAATTAATTAGATTGATATGGAATTAATTTCAGTATCCTATTTAAGGATATACACTTTGTATATATAGATATATTCTGGTGGAATAGAAAATCAAGCCTTATCAATTTCTTTCATGGTAGCGGAGCTCTAGGTTTCTTAACCTAAAAATAATTCTCTCTCCCAAACCAAAAGATAAACATGTCCAGCCTCAAAAACACCAATGACACCTCAGATTCTGGCAAGCCCAGAACTGAGGAAGAACCCAATACCCAGAGGGTAGGAGACTTTCAGAGTGTTAGGGTTTCCTATAGATTGAATGGAAAAAATTACCTCAAGTGGTCCCAAGTGATTCAGACATATCTAAAGGGCAAAGGGAGATACAACCACCTTCTCAGCAATGGACCAGCAGAGACTGATCCAAAGTTTGCAGCATGGGAGGAGGACGACTCCATGATCATGTCCTGGCTTTGGGAGTCCATGGAACCAGCAATCAGCGACACTTGCATGTTCTTTAAGAACTCGAAGGAGGTTTGGGACTTCATTAAAGCGACTTATTCCAAGGCTCGTGACACTGCACAAGTGTACGAAATAAAGACCAAGACTGCAGGAACCAAGCAAGGTGATAGATCGGTCACAGAATATGCAAATCAGCTCCAAAGTCTGTGGCAGGAGCTAGATCATTACAGGGCCTTTAAAATGAAATGCCCGGCAGATGCAGAAACTCTAAAGAAGTTCATAGAGAAGGACAGAACCTATGACTTTTTGGCTGGATTGAATCCAGAATTCGATCAGGCTAGAATTCAGGTGCTAGCTAAGGAGGAGACTCCATCTCTGGAAGAAACAATCTCCCTAATCAGATCTGAAGAAAGTAGGAGGGCTGTGATGCTAGACTCTCAGACTAAATATGAGTCTGCCTTGGTAACAAGACCACAGACTCAGTTACCGACGAGTAGCAGACAGGGGTACCAGGATAAGGTGAAGGAACAAGGGAATCAGTTCAGGACACTTGGCAAAGAAGGCCAGTGGAAGAAGGACAGGGACAACCTTTGGTGTACTTATTGTAAGAAAACTAGGCACACTAAAGAAGAATGCTGGAAACTGCAGAATAAGACAAATGGCAGGGAGGCTGGAAACAGAGGGGGATGGCAAAGACCCCAAGCTAAGATGGCACAAGGAACTACCACAGGTCTTGATGAAGAAGAAGTGGAAAAGTTGAGACAATTGCTGGGATCACTAGATACAAAACAGTCTCCAGGAATGACAGCAACCTCCTCCCCAGACCTAGCAGGTATAACTTCATTCTCCACCTGTTTAAATGTTCAATCACTTTGTTATGAGAATACTTGGTTGTTAGATTCAGGTGCCTCACACCACATGACCTACACATCTAAACATTTTTCCACCTACACACCATGTTCAAGTAACAAGAAAGTCATGGTTGCAGATGGCTCTCTAGTAACTGTAGCAGGCACTGGTAACATTCAAATTACACCTGATATCACTCTAAAGAATGTTCTTCATGTACCCAAACTTTCAGCCAACCTCATATCTGTTCAAAGATTTACCAAAGATACTAATTGCCTTGCTATCTTTTTCCCCACTCACTGTATTTTTCAGGACAGAAAAATGAGGAGGAGGATTGGACAAGCTAAGGAGAATAATGGCCTGTATCAACTCTCAATCACTCAGGGCCTTACGAATAAAACTTCTGTAGCTTTAGTGAGTCTCTCGAATAAGGAAACCATTTGGTTACACCATCTACGCCTAGGTCATCCTTCTTTTAAAGTCTTGAGAATTATGTTTCCTCATTTATTCCTAGAAATTGATACTGAGTTATTCCATTGTGATGTATGTGAACTTGCAAAACACACTCGTGTCTCTTCTCCTATTAGCAATAAAAGATATTCTCAACCATTTCAACTGATTCACAGTGATATATGGGGTCCCTCTACAATTCCAAACATATCTGGTTCCCGTTGGTTTGTAACTCTCATTGATGATTGTACTAGAGTCACATGGGTTTTCCTACTTAAACAAAAATCTGAAGTTAGTGCCATTATACCCAATTTCCATTCCATGATTCAAAACCAATTCGGAGTAAGAATAAAAAGCTTTAGAACAGACAATGCTAAAGACTACTTTAACAACACCCTATCTTCATTTTTTCAATCACAAGGGATTATTCATGAATCATCTTGTGTATATACCCCTCAACAGAATGGGATTGCTGAACGGAAGAATAGACATATCCTTAATTCAGCTAGAGCTTTATTGTTTCAAGGCAATGTTCCAAAGTCTTATTGGGGAGAAGCAGTACTTACTGCTACACACTTGATTAACAGGTTACCAACTCCTGTTCTAGAAAACAAAAGCCCTATGTCTGTCCTAAACACTTTCTATCCTAATTTCAGAACTGAAAATGGTCTCACTCCTAGGGTGTTTGGGTGCACTGCTTATGTACATGTCCATCAACCTCTTAGAAGCAAGCTAGAACCCAGAGCAGTCAGATGTGTGTTTCTAGGATATTCCTCCACTCAAAAGGGGTATAAGTGTTATGATCCAACCACTAGGAAAGTAATCATTTCTATGGATGTCACCTTCTCAGAAAGTACCCCTTTCTTCAAAAAAACCTCATCCCACGAGGAACAACTTTCCTTTGAACCGACACAGACTTTCCTCCAGCCACTTGAACTACCTCAAATTCCTAAAATCACATCTAATATTCCATGTCTAGAAACTCCTAAGAGTACAGATGCATCCAGATTTTCACAGGTTTACTCAAGGAGAAAACCTATCCCGGAGTTGACGCAAGGCCAAGAGTCCAATCCCCCTCCTCAAGAAGAAACCACTGTAAGTCCACCAAACTCACCAGTCAATCTAAACACAGATCCAACAGATGATCCTATTGATGTTAATGATCTCCCCATTGCGGTCAGAAAAGGAACCCGACAATGCACAAAGAAACCCTTATACCCTCTATCCAACTATATTTCTCTCCAGCACCTTTCAAACCCACATAAGAGGTTCATCCTGAGTCTAAATACTATTAGTATTCCTAACAATGTTTTTGAAGCATTAAGACAGGAGGAATGGAGAAATGCAATGAAGGAAGAGATGAATGCATTGGAGAAGAACAACACTTGGGAGATTGTGAAGAAACCTACTGGAGTAAACATCGTAGGATGTAAGTGGGTGTTTACTGTCAAATACAGGGCAGATGGATCACTAGAGAGGTACAAGGCCAGACTAGTAGCCAAGGGGTACACTCAGTCATATGGAGTAGACTATCAGGAGACCTTTGCCCCAGTCGCAAAGATGAATACAGTAAGAATTCTTCTAGCACTTGCAGCCCAGTTTGGTTGGAACCTTCACCAGTTTGATGTGAAAAATGCTTTCCTTCATGGAGACTTGGAGGAAGAGATTTATATGACTGTCCCACCAGGTTTTGATGAAGAGAAAAGGGACAAGGTGTGCAGGTTGAGGAAAGCATTGTACGGCCTGAAGCAATCACCAAGAGCGTGGTTTGGGAAGTTTTCCAAGGCCATGAAGGGGTTTGGATACAAACAGAGTCAAGGAGACCACACCCTGTTCATCAAGCACTCTTCCACTAGAAGTATCACTGCCTTACTTGTGTATGTAGACGACATAATAGTGACAGGAAATGATGAAAAAGAGAAGGAGGAATTAAAAAGGAAGCTGTTAACAGAGTTTGAGCTGAAAGAGTTAGGGAAACTCAAATACTTTCTTGGTATTGAGGTGGCTTACTCATCCCAAGGAACCTTCATTTCCCAACAGAAGTATGTCATTGACTTACTCAAGGAGACAGGGAAACTTGGGTGCAAACCAGCAGCTACACCCATAGAAGTCAATCATAAACTAGGAGAAGCGAAGGAGGAACCAGCTGTTGACAAGAAGATGTATCAACAACTGGTTGGAAAATTGATCTATTTATCTCATACGAGGCCCGACATAGCTTACTCAGTAAGCGTCATCAGTCAGTTTATGCATGACCCGCGGGAACCTCACTTACAGGCAGCGTATAGGGTACTGCACTACTTGAAAGGGAGTCCAGGCAGAGGGATATTGTACAAGAAAGGCAACGAATTCATTGTGGAAGGATACACAGATGCCGACTATGCTGGGTCTCAGATAGACAGAAGGTCTACTACAGGTTATTGCACCTTTCTAGGAGGCAATCTCATAACTTGGAGGAGTAAGAAACAAGGTGTAGTTGCTAGATCATCTGCTGAATCAGAGTTTAGAGCACTTGCTCAGGGGCTGTGTGAGTTACTGTGGGTAAAGATCATCCTAGATGACTTAGGAATCAAGCTGGAGGGTCCTATGAGAATCTACTGTGACAACAAATCAGCAATAAACATCGCACACAATCCGGTGCAACATGACAGGACAAAACACATAGAGGTGGATAGACACTTCATTAAAGAGAAGTTAGAAGAAGGATTAATATGCATGTCCTATGTGCCTTCTATGTCTCAACTGGCAGATGTCTTGACAAAGGGCTTATCCAATACGGTGTTTCATGGTCTGATTTCCAAGCTGGGAATGGAAAACATCTATTCCTCAGCTTGAGAGGGGGTGTTGAGATATGGAAACAAATAGATATTTAATTTCCAGTTATGTAGTTTCTATTTACGTATATATAGGAATTAATTAGATTGATATGGAATTAATTTCAGTATCCTATTTAAGGATATACACTTTGTATATATAGATATATTCTGGTGGAATAGAAAATCAAGCCTTATCAATTTCTTTCAGCGCTCTATCACAGGCTTCAAAGCAAACTTTATCTCTAGCTAGTAAGGATTGGCCATAGCATATTAAACAGCATTAAACATACATATATTGTCATCAACGTCAGTTTCTTAATGGGTACCTAAATTTATACACATCCTTTTCCAAGAATTGCGTTACCAAATGGTCGAAACCTCAGCACTTCAGTTGGCTACTAGTCCCAACATGCATAAGTATAACAATAAAAATACTCGTTTCTCAACATGCATTAGTTTTACCTTGGAGACGTGTGCCACATCCACCACACTCATAGACAGGAACATCAGGCGACTCCAAAAGAACCTGTCGACATTTAGGACACCTAACAAATCGAATCTTAGCAGTCGGTCCACTGCTCATGTTCCTGGAAGTAAATGTACTTAACACAGAACGGGACTTCACAGCTCGTAAATAAACATGAACTCTGGCTCTTCTGTAACACCACTGAGCCTATACAATCTGAAATCAAATACAAACAAAAATACTAGGCAATGTTAGATATGCAAAGGAAAAGACCATCATCGAGAATGAGGAATATGCACAGAAAATGACAGGGGAAATGGCATGATAATAATTTTGTGAAAGTGATTTAACATGTAACAGAAATTGATTTCCCGGATGGTAATTCAATAAAGTATCATCAGTCGCAATCCTTGAAGACTGTAAAGTTACATAATTTCAACCACTTGAGAACCAACACTGCTAACTAAATGAGTAGAAACACAGAATTTCAAAATGCATAAAGGCAAATAACATCTCGAGCCTAAGATTGTTATATAACCCAGGATGCCAGACCCCGATAAAACTAGTTAGAGGAAGAGAACGACAAGCATTCTGAGTTTATCATTGATATCAGGCAGCTACTCAAACAAAGAATACACAAAAATCTCACTGCTACCATGAAGAAACTAATACAGTCAACCATGTTTCTTCAGAGAGAACGAGATAGACCAGCATTGAAAAGCAATGATCATCTTGCATTTAAGTCCTAGCTTCATATCTAAAGTACATGAAGGGGATGGACATTACTCTGAAAAATAAAAGCCACAGAAATTTTCTTCTTTGTTCAATACTATTTCGGATATCTTATCTGATTTCTATTTCAAGTGATACATCTTACTATCTGATTTCCATTTCAAGTAATTTTTCTAAAAGAAGCAAAAAGCAAATACTTTCCGGAGAATTTGGAAGTCAAACACAGCAGAAAGCTATGGCATCCAAACGAACTTCCAATTCTGCAAATCGATTTGGGCATTTAACTTCATCAAAGTCAATTCATTACGGAGACAAAGGTAAAACTAAAAAGAAAAAGAACGAAGAAAAACTTAGAAAAATAACAGTTGACACAGTTTTGAGGGAATGTTTTGTATCAGATCTATATCAAGGCAGTGGCAAGAAACAGAAGTACCGGATAACTTATCGAAGATGCAAAATAAGTCAAAGCTAAATATCAATGCCAAAAATGAAATTAGAACAGATCCACCGAGTTGATGAAAAACTTAGATAAAGTTTTAGCCAATATGGAAATAATAGCAGGGACCAAGAAAGAAACTAGGCAAACATAGATTTGAGTCAACAATTACTAAAGATAGAAAGAAAGCTAACAAGCAATAAGTATATCATTGGTCAATGACCAACCTCATAAACAGATAAGAAAGCAAGAACAAGCCAACATAGTTCACAACTAGGAAAGCAAAAATGAAATGAAATAGACAAGAAATGGAATAATGTTAAGAGGGCATGAAATACCAGTTTACCGTTTAAGCAATAGGATCCAAAATAGCTCAAGATAGATGCCAGAAATGGGAAATGTCAACAAAATATAGGAGAAAAGCAGAAAGCTCCCATTTTTATGCTGATTTTGGAGTGGGTTTGTGAATTCTATGCCTAATCTAAAGGGAAATTGAAGAGGAATAACAACATACCTTTGACATAAAAGAGAAAGATAAAGGAAATTCGAATTCTTTCGTGCTTGGGAAGTCTAGACTTTAGAGTTAGACAGAAGCCACAGAGAAATATGGAAGCAAAACACAATGAAATTGCCAATATTTCTCTTCCCCTTTTTTGATAACAATTAAACAAAAGAAGGAGGAAAAAAAGAAAGCTTTGACTTTAAAGACCTAGACCAAGGTTGAAGACTTTGAAAAGTTAGAAGTAATTAGGGGTTAGTTTTATATTTTGAGGGTCAGCCACTGATCAGGAAAAACGAAAAAGAACTAAAGCCCATCTGAGATTTAAATAAATAAATTCCCTCTCTAACTATATCTATCTGTAGAGAGAGAGAGAGAGAGAGTTTTGGGTGAGTTTGAGGCAAAAAAGGGTATAGACTATAGTCATGGATATACAGAAAGGGGAAAAAACTAGTGAGGTGGGCGGTGATGGGCATTTAAAGCTGATGATGCTGATGATTCCACATGGACAATTGCACAAAGATAATCATTTGTACAAAATTAATACGATTGGAGAAGATTACACACATACAATCAATCCTCTTCTATTCTTTTTTTTTTGGAACAACGCTTGTCCACCATCTCCATTAGTATCAAACCAAAATAAAGAGAATTAAAACTAAACATCTTAGAAGTAAATTTCAAATCTTTATCTCAATATATAATTTATTTGCTTTCCAAGACACATAGTTAAACATAAGTCTTAATGATATAATTATCGGAGAATACATATTAAATTTGTTAGTTAGACATAAAGATAATCCTACATTAATGTATAAAGTTCATATGGTTATGAAGAGAACCCAACATGACACTCCCTCTTTGCTATTTTTTAGAACCCAATTTTCTTTGCAAACTAGCATTCTTTGCCATAAATGTTTTTGCGAGCTTCTCCTTTTGTGTAAGGTGATCAAATGCAAATGCAAATGCAAGAAAACCTCATCAATAATTGATTAAGGATTCTAAGAACTTGGATTTATATACAACCTGAAATCAAAAAACACATTTTTAGTTATATAGGATAAAACATAAGTTACACAAATAATACTCATTCATTCATTGTTGTGTAACAAAATTGATGAATGCTAACACATGTATATAGAAAAAAAATCAATCAATGGAAAATATTATAATTACAATTTGAGTTAATAAATAGAAAGAATAAGCTTGGATCAATGTTAATAGCGAATTAGAATGGTCAAACTCGAAATAAACACTAACTAAAAGGAATGATCGCAAATTGATTTCAAAATCTCACGCACAAATTATGGCATTTCCAATGAAAAGAAACGAATGACGAGACAATTCATCATAGTTTTGCGATTCTAATCCATTGTATAAGGAGAGACATTAGCAGCTACAGAATTCAGACATGTATTTTATTGGAAAGACTACTTCTCAATCCTCCCATTGACCACCAATCCAAGACCAAGTTTTTATTTTATTTTTGTTGAGCCAGAGGCGGAGAATGAGAGGAGAAAAGGGAAGTGAAAGTGCTGTCAAAAATGAGTTTAAATACGCAACACTTGAGGAATTGTTTGGTTCATTCAAATAACTAAAACACTTAGGGCCCGTTTACCTGGGAGAATTTTCAATTTTCAATTTGCTGTTTTTCTGAATTTCGAGAATTTTGTTTTCATTCTGAAAACTGGAAAACGCGTTTACTTCGCGCTTGTTTCCTGATCAGAAAAACTGGAGAACGCGTTTACTTCGCACTGAATGTAAGAATTTCCTGATCTGAAAACTGGAAAACGTGTTTACTTCGCGCGTTTTCATTTTTTGTGAAAAACCAAAAATATTTGTAATGAAAAGAAAAAATCATTTGAAAATTTAATAGTCATTTTAAAAAGGAAAAACTTATTAAATATAATATCAATCTTCTAATATTGCATTTAAATATTGTAATTCATATTTCTGCATGAAAATAAAAGCAATCTACTAATATAGTACTAATTGATGAAAAAATTACCTAGCAAACCTACTCCACTTAACTCAATGTAATATAAAAAAAGTAAAACATGTTTGGAATTACATGAATAACGGTCTATATTTCATATTTTTTATTTTTGTAGTAATCAAAATTATTATTTAATTATAATTATTGTATAATTATTAATTAAACTACTCTTAATTATCAACCAATCATTCTTAATTGTTCTTAAAAATCAAATTTTAATAATAACATTTAATTAGAGTGTAGAGTTTTGGTTTAAATTAAGAATTCCAAATATATAAATTAATGAATTAAAAATAATTCAATTTGACAATCGAGTGGGAGTCAAACAATTATGTAAAATGACTATAAAATGTACTTTTCTATTTCAAGTATTATTTATATAAATTATTTAAATTAATCTATTTTTTAAATAAATAATTAACATTTTATTTATAAGAATAATAAAAAATTTATTAGTATAAGGGAAAAAAGTTAAATATTAATTTTAATTATTATTTATGCATTTATAGGTTTACCTGAACACTTTGTTTTACATAGCAAATGCACCACATAACAACAATAGCACATCTTTATTAATTAACTTAATGTAATAGGCACCCAATAGAAAAAAATAGTGAAACAGTTTTTGCCCCATTTCAAAATACTCTAAACCTGCTCTTTTACCATATAATTGGTATAAGCATTACATTATTGAACAAAATGCAGAAGAAGGCTTGGGCAGGCAAGCGACACACATCACTATGGCTACCCTCAAATTTAAGGGCAAACAGAAGGAAAGATGTAAAGAAAGAAAAAAAAGATCCTACTGCAGGACACAATTCTTTCCACACTCACATGGAAAGTCTAACAACGACGTTTCGAAATTTTCAAAATCGCTCATGGTTTCCAGAGGAGGGTGGTATCAGCAATCATAGAAGTCACAACATATGGATCCATGTTGGATGCAGGCCTCCTGTCCTCAAAGTATCCTTTCCCTTGTTTCTCTGTGTCGCGTCCAACACGAATGGATACCCCACGGTTTGCAACACCCTGCAAAACAAAAGAAGGTCTTAGATTAGACACAAATATGGCTACCAAATGAAATGAACTGGGAAGATTGTTTCTTTGATTTTCAGTTTTGGTTTTTACCCATAAGAAAGTGTTGATATCAGCTGTTTCGTGTCGTCCTGTGAGTCTACGCTCGTTCCCTTCACCGTATGTAGCAATGTGCTCTTTGTGTTTCAAACCACTAGACTTAAATTTCAGCTTCAAACTGGTGACATGTGCAGGCATAATAACATGTGAAAACATACCAGAAATACAGACCAGAAGCAAACCAGAAATACAGACCAGAAACACACCAGAAACAGGGCAGAAATACAGACCAGAAATACATACCAGAAGCAGAAGAAATCCAGACCAGAAAAAGAGAAGAAATCATGTTCCATTTTCAAAGATACCAAACACGAAAACAAACCAACCAAGAAATTCAAGCACAAACATTGACAAAGTCACAAAGGCAACAACTCAAAATCATGTTCTGTTTTCAAAGATACCAAAATCATTAATTCAATACCATACTACTGTTATTCAATGATTTCCAAAATTATTGATTTCCAAAATTATTGATCGTCAGCTTATATATGAATCTGAAGTTAAAGCTCATAATGGAATAAAAGATAGCCTCATTAACCAATTTACATTTGAGGAATTAGTTTCATAAACAGAATATGGGCATCCATGAGAAGGTAATTCAGCCAATCACTAGATACTACTAGAAAACCTGTTCTTAAGCCATACTTGCAAATCATTCAATCATTTTCACATTTTACAGAGTGGGATGCTTGTATTTGAGTTTATTGATCGTCAAGCGGATTAAGAGTATTAGAGTACCTTTAGATGACCACTGTGGCTCGGTTGGTAATCATATGCTCAAGCATCCACCATCTGCCCCATCCACCAGCTTTTGCAAACTAGCTCAATTCCTCCATCCAAATCCAACATCTTTATGAATTCAATCCTACCACCATGATATGAGCTTCGGTTTCAAAATCCAACACAAACACAGAAGCATGAAACCTCGCCAAGGACCTCAACAATGACAACATGAATGTATAAGAACAGCTATCATTCATAAGCATCCATATCTAGATCTGAGATCTACAAATAACAAGCACATCCAGATCTAACGAAACATACAGAAATCAAATCCAACCAGCAAATGAACATATAGACATCTAAATATCCACAGATCAAAACATGCATCAGTGCGCGCAAAGAAGGACAAACGGTGGTGTAGATGGATAGAGAAGTGGTACTTACAGGTCACAGAGTTGCTCGACTGTGAGGAGGCGACGGTGAGGAGGCGACTGGAGGTGACGATGAAGGGGAGTGAGAAACGACTCGACTGGAGGTGAGGAGCAGACTGGAGAGTGGTGGTGATGGAGTGAGAAACGACTCGACTGACGATGAAGGGGAGTGAGAAACGACTGCCGGCCACCGCCCCGATCAACTCCGGCGACGCAAACACGCCCTTTGCTATGGTCGTTCTCGCGGTGATGATTTACTCGCTAGGGTTAGCAGAGGCAGAGGAGAAGAAAAGAAAGGCAACGTGAGAAGAAAAAGAAAAGGGCAAAAATGGGTTTATGAAAAATTCATTAAAGTGTACTGTTTGGAAACAATGGAGAACCGAGTTCTCTAAAATGAAGTAGAAAAATGGTGAGTTTTTGAAAACAACTTTTTTGAGTTTTCAAAACTTACCCATAGGTTTTTATTCCGAAAATTTTCATTTTGAAAACAGAAACGAAAATAGCGCGAAATAAACACGTTTTCGGAAAAAAACTCCAGTTTTCAAAAAACTGGAGAATTTCCTGGGAAATTCTCGGAGGTAAACGGGGCCTTATCTAGTCATGTTTCCACTAACTTAATTATTTAGTTTTAAACCTCATATTTTTATTTTCTTAGCATTCGACCCGAATAACAGGAACAATATTTATAAAATTACAAATTAAATTACAATATAATTTTAATAATTTTCAACTCGAATTAATTAATTTATATTAAATAAGTAGATGAATCAATGATACTAAATTAAATATATTACAATACAACGTGCCAAATTAGAATCTATGTTGACGTGACACAGTTAGTACGCTTGACAATGTGCCATATATTATCGAGTCAGAGATTGAATCAAGTAAAGTTTCAAAATTTAAGGTGTTTGATTTCATACCCACGGATTTTTTTTAAAGTTAAGAAATCAAACAATGTCAACAATCCCAAAAAAGAAAAAGAAAAAGAAAAAGTAACGTCAATAAAAAAACCAACTATCAACTAATTAAAAATATGAGAGAAAAGTGTTCCATGAAAATAACAAACCATAGAATATGTAAAGCTAATCGATCTTACGAATATGGAATGCTGGGTACATAAAATTCATGAATGGCAGAAGATAATACTTTCTCTATCTTTTAATAATGAATATTTTGGGTATAATTTTTTATCCATAAATAATAAACGTTTTTATCATTTTAATGTATTTTTAGTTTCCTTTATAAGTAAAAAGTTATTTTATGAAAGACTAAAATTTGAATAAAAAAATTAAGAGAGATTGTGAGCTTCACAATAAACTTTTTCAGAAGTTATTTTTTTAAAAACTATACATTCATCATTAAAGAAGAGAGAGTATCTTCTCAACGCATTTATCCCAATAGTATACCCCAAATGTTTTGGGATATAAAACAAAAGAAAATCATTGAAACCCTAGTTATCAGAACCGAACCAGATCGGCTGCTCCGGCTGGTTCAATCGGTCATTTTCACCTTTCTGATCCGATTCAGCTATCGGATCAAATTTGTCTTTGACCCGGCTCATGGGCCCAAAACGACGCCGTTTTGACACGGTCCACAGACCCATATCAGAGCCAAAGCAAAACGACGCCGTTTTGACAGGACCCAAAACGACGCCGTTTTGACAAGTCCCAAAACGACGCCGCTTTACTTCTTTTTCAATTGTAATAATAATTTTTGATATATTATAAAATGCTACAGTAAAAACCAGCCGGTTCAATCTGGTTCAATTATCTAAGATTGAACGGTTCAATGTGTGAACGGTTCAAAACGGACCAGCATCTACAATCCGGTCGAACCCAGTTCAACCCGGTTAAACCACCAAATTTTCATTTCCGGTTCGTTATCCAGTCCGGTTCTGATAACACTGATTGAAACCACTAGCTGAATAGTTGAACCCGCTAGACGTAGGAGGTGTTGTTCTTTTCTAAGTATCGCTTCCAAATATGTTACGAAAGTACAAGAGACATGTACCTTAATACAAAAACAAATACTTGTTAGAAATAAAGTTTCCGGAAAATTGTAGGTTGATTTCGCACTACTTTTCGACACACACATCGGTCGAGCGTATCTCTCAGAAATATTAATGAACTTTCGACTGAGGTTTCTATCGCTTTCAATAATTATTAATTCTCTTTTTGTGCCTCGGCATGCGTCATGCTTTTCTTAAGATTCGAACCTAGTCCGTCTCGCGCATACATGCTCCTTTGCCATATCTACTGCATAACAATTTTTTACTTAACATCTTCTCTTGGTTTTTTTTTCTTAATATATTTTTTAGAACTCCATAAAAAAAAATTTATTAATTATATTTTAATATGTTCATATAAATAATTAAATATAACTTAACAAAAAATATTTTATTTTTAATTGTTTGACTATAATATTTTTAGATAACTATATTTGTAAAGAGAGTAATCAGAATATTCTATTGTGACACTTATCTAATAAATAATAAATATTTTATAATTAAAACTCTAATTAATATGACTAAGCATTTCTTTTTCAAAATATAAATAAATTATATTTTATCATCAAATTCTAAGCTTCACATATGATTAAATATCAATTCACTTAAAAGCTTATCTTCGTCTCATATATAAAAATTTATCCTTCTTCAATCATTAAGCCTAAAAGAATATCCTTAAATTGTTAATTTAAAAGAAAAATGTTCTCCAACTTAAGTGAGTACATACACTTAGTCATAACGTTACTAACAAAAAAAACTTATACATGGCATACATGCTTTAATGGTATATGTTGATAGATTGCAATAAACAAAGAAAGGAAGAAGAATACCACATTGAAAAGGGGACTAAAAGATGAAATGGTTTATAAGTACAAATGGACATTAAATCTCCAAAATGAGTTTGGAGGGAAGACATCAGTAATTAATAAAAGAAATCTATAAAATAATTCATACGTAATTTGTATAAGTTATTCTACATTTTTTTAAAATGTACATTAATATACATTATAAATATAACAACTATTATAAAATGACACAAAGAATGAAAATTAAATTTCCGACGGAAGTGCCTTTCTCCTCGAAATAATTCCTCTCCTATTGTCGGCCTTTCGGTCAAAAACTTATCACATTTGCGACGAATAATTTTGAGTTAGCACCCAATTTTTTGACAGAGTGATATGATCCGGCCTAGGGTAAGTAGACCGAATTACATATGGAGCTTATGGAGGATCTAACCGATGGAGTTAACTACGAGACTCGGATAAATTATAGAAGGTCAACAAACAAGACACGGAAGAGCAGCAGACAGATTAATAAAAAGGAGCGATGGAAAGGAAGGATGTTACCCGGAAAGACGAATGTATGTAGATGGATTGATAAGAAGCAATGAACAAATGCGTAACTCGTTGATGCTCAAATTGAAGAATGGCAAGAAATGCATAAATATATTTAATTAACCCAAAATGTTGTCGAAACAATTACAAGTGATTTCCCGGAGAGAAATCGGGAGGAGTGTTCTCAACTCAACGATTCCTCTCCAAGAGGATGTGATGAGTTTAAGGACCTAGGTGATAGGAGAAGGAGTGCTCTCAACTTACAAATATCACTCAAAGTCTTAAAAACTTCCTTAAGAAAAGAAAGAACAAGCTATTTATACAAAACATAAAAATCGTCAATTTTCGGAGTTGTGCAGTCACTGTAGACGGCCGACGTGATGACACCATAGGGCTGGCGTGATGACGCCAACTTTAGACAGTTGGGCAGTCACTGTAGACAGCCGGCGTAATGACGCCAACTTCAGAGAGTTGGGCAGTCACTGTAGACGGCCGGCGTGATGATGCCACAGGGCTGGCGTGATGATGCTGGATCCTTGGCATGATGCGCGATCACTACCTCAATCCGATCTTTGGCCTTGGAGGTTTCCTTGTTTGTCTTAACTTCAAACCACAAGATCAATTCCTTTGCCTTGCTGCGTGTGATGGGTCCTTGGGCCACGATGTCTTGAGCTTCAAGGTTAGGTGAGGTCGGGATCACATCATCCCCTCCTCCTTTGAAAGGACTCGACCTCAAATCTATTTGTTGAGTACCCCCGGGGTCTTCATAGCAAAGTGATAGATCATTGATGTTGAAGGTATGGCTTATGGAACTGTACTCATTCGGGAGGTCGAGGACATATGCGTTGGCGTTGATGCGGTGAAGAATTTTAAAGGGCCCATCACCTCGGACACTTAACTTGCCTCGTCGGTGGTTGGGGAATCGATCCTTGCTCTAATGAAGCCAAACCCATTGACCGGATTCAAAGAAAGTAGGTGTCTTGCCTTTGTTGCGCTTGACCACTTGTCGTTCGTTCATGCTCTCAATATTTTTGCGGACTTGCTCATGGAGCTTCTTGACTGCGGTCGCTTTGGCATTCCCATCTACACACTTAAGAAAACTCAAGGACAAAGGTGAGAGATCAAGAGGGGTTAAGGGTTTGAACCCGTACACCACCTCAAAAGGGGAATAACCAGTGGATGAATGACATTCATTATTATAGGCAAATTCAAAAAATGTGATACAATCTTCCCATTGCACCCCATGCTTTGCAATCATCACCCGAAGTAGTGATCCTAAAGTCCTATTCACCACCTCCGTTTGCCCATCCGTTTGTGGATGACACGTGGTGGAGAAAAGGAGTTTAGTACCCAACTTCGTCCAAAGGGTTTGTCAAAAATGGCTTAAAAATTTGGTGTCTCTATCACTCACAATGCTTTTGGGCATACCATTTAGTCGCACAACATGTTGGAAGAATAAGGATGCAATGTGCATGGCATCATGTGTTTTCGAGCATGGTATGAAATGTGCCATTTTTTAGAATCGATCCACCACAACAAAAATAGAATCATTGCCATGTTTAGACTTAGGGAGACCTAAAACGAAATTCATTGACAAATCGACCCAAGGATGTTGAGCAACAGGTAAAGGCATGTAAACCGCATGATGTTTAGACGTGGATTTAGCAGTTTTACAAACAACACATCGGTCCACAATGTTATTAACATCTACTTTCATTCGAGGCCAAAAGAAATGTGATTTCAAGGCATGCAACATTTTGGCCCTACCAAATTGTCCACTCAAGGCTCCCCCATGAGCCTCCAACACAACCAACTCTCTAATGCTAGAACGGGGTATGCACAATCTATTATACTTGAACAAATAATTGTCATGCTTAAAGATATGTGGTCCACGTGCACATGTCGCATATAGGTCACGAAAATCCTCATCATTCTCATACAATTCAATCAAATGAGAAAACTCAAATAATTGTGCATTAAGAGAATTCAAAAGAGCGTACCTTCGCGAGAGGGCGTCGACTACCACATTCTCCTTGCCTTGCTTATACTTGATAGTGTATGAGAATGCTTCAATGAATTCCATCTACTTTGCGTGTCGTTTGTTCAACTTGGCTTGGCCTTGAAGGAACTTCAAGCTTAGGTGATCGGTGTGGATGACAAACTGATTTAGCAGCAAGTAATGTTCACATACCATAAGCGCTCTCACCAAGGCATATAGCTCTCGATCGTACGTAGAATAATTGAGCTGGGCACCGTTGAGTTTCTCGCTAAAGTATGCGATGGGTCGACCCTCTTGAGTTAGGACCACTCCTATGCCAATGCCACTTGCATCACATTCTAGCTCAAAAGCCTTGGTGAAGTCCGGTAAGGCTAACACAGGTGATCGCATAAGCCTCTCCTTAAGTTCCTTGAAAGCCGCAACTTGCCTATTTCCCCACTTGAATGTCACATGTTTCTTTGTGAGTTCGTTGAGGGGGGCGGCTATTGTTGAGAAGTTAGGCACAAAATGACGGTAAAAGCTTGCGAGGCCATGAAAGGATCTCACCTCACTAACATTCTTAGGAATCGGCCACTCTCGGATGGCTTTTACCTTTTCCTCATCAACCTGTATACCACCTACACTTACAACAAAACCAAGAAAGTGCACTTTATCCAAGCAAAATTCACATTTGACACGTTTAGCATATAGTTGATGTGTGCGCAAAGTGTCAAGTATTGTGCGCAAGTGAAACACATGTTGTTTAAGAGAAGGACTATACACAAGAATATCGTCAAAATACACAACAACGTATTTCCCTATGAATTCACGCAAGACATAATTCATCAATTTCATGAAAGTGCTAGGGGCATTGGATAAACCGAATAGCATTACCATCCACTCGTACAAACCGTGTTTGGTTTTGAAGGCGGTCTTCCACTCGTCGCCCTCATGTATTCAGATTTGGTGGTAACCACTCATGAGATCAATTTTGGAGTAGACCTTGCTCCCGCTTAGCTCATCAAGCATGTCATCGAGGCGTGGTATGGGATGTCGATACCTCATGGTGATCTTGTTGACGGCCCGACAATCCACACACATCCTCCATGACCCATCTTTCTTCGGCACAAGTAATACGGGCACGACGCAAGGTGACATGCTCTCTCTGATGAGGCCCTTGCTCAACAATTCCTCGACTTGCTTTTGAAGCTCCTTTGTTTCCTCGGGATTGCATCGGTAAGCCGGCCTATTGGGTAAGGCCGCTCCGGGTACTAGGTCTATTTTGTGTTCTATCCCGCGGATTGGAGGAAGGCCACTAGGCATCTCGGAAGGAAACACGTCGTCAAATTCCTACAAAAGTGAGACAATTTGTCTTGGTAGAGAAGAAGTAGGGTTAGTGTCAACATTCAAGCAATGCGCCTTGTACCGAAATACAAGACACTTTGTTGGCTATAAGAGCATGCCTCACATCCTTTTCCCTCGCTATCACACTCAAGTGTTTAGGCTCACTCTCTCTACCATGCTTGCTTTTGTCATGGCGTGTATTCAATTCTCCCTTTGCTTTCTTCTCTCTTTTCTTTTCTTGTGAGCCACGCTCACTCTCTCTCAAATACCATGCTTACTTTTTTCATGCGTGTTTTCAACTCATGGCTCACATTGTTCACTTCGCTCGGTGCATGCTTACTTTTTTCATGCACGTTATTTTCCTCATTCACACACCTTACCTTCTTCTCTCCACTCTTTTCTCATCAACTAAAATTCCGCACTTGCTTTTTCCATGTGCCATTGATCCTCACGGACTTGCGCGGGTGTGAGTGGGAGAATGTTGAACTTCTTCCCACGGTGAGTGAGATGAATCTTGTTGGTCCGACCATCATGGATTACCCATCAATCAAATTTCCATGGCCGACCAAGAATGAGGTGACTTGCATCCATAGGAACCACATCACATAATCGTTCATCCTCATAACCACCCATCTTAAAAGCAACAAGAACTTGTTCTTTTACTTTCACTTCCCCATCATTATTGAACCAATGCAAGGAATAAGGATTGGGATGCGGGGTTGTAGGCAAGCCAAGCTTGAAGACTAAGAGATGGCTTGCTATATCCACCACACTCTCGTTATCAACGATAAGCGAAGCAATTTTACCGTTGATCTCACACCTAGAATGAAAAAGGTTCTCCCTTTGCTCTTCATTGGTGACCTCATCTTTGGCTTGAGCATTCATACTCCTTCTCACAACCAAAGTCATAGGGGTTGTTGGGTCCACTTCTTCTTCACTACTCTCGGTTCCTTCTTCCTTTGACTCATTCCCCTCATCCATCTCATTCTCACATCCGGTTTCATAGTTACCCTCACAGATGACCACTACTCGTCGATTGGGGCACTCGAAAGAGATGTGGCCTCTTCCATGACACCGATAGCATTGAACATTCGATGAGAATTTCTTGGGTTGAGTTTGGTTGGTAGAGATTGGGTTAGGTGTTTGCTTTGGTGGAGGGTTAGAGGTGTTACTCTTGGAGTAAGGTGTGTATGGCTTTGGGTTGGGTGTCACGAACTTGGAGTCTTTTGTGTTTGGTTGGTCCTTAGGGTAGGATTTCCATGGTGTTTTCGGGGTGGAGGAGTAGGTTTGGGTTGTGTTTCGGCTCGGGTAGGGTTTCTTCTTTGTGGACTCATGTGCTTCCACCTTTAGGGCATAGTGGAGCATAGGTTCCAAATGATCAAGCTCTTTTAACTCAAGTTTGTACCTAATCCGTTCATTGAGGCCATTGAGGAACTATGCCATAGTGACTTCTTCACTCTCTTAGGTTTCGGTCTTGATAAGGAGTTCCTCTAGGTCATTGAAATACTCACCCACGGACTTGGAACCTTACTTGAGGCCTAGCAACTTATTTTGCAAGTCCCGTTTGTGGTTCGCGGGCACAAACCTTGCTCTCATTACCCGCTTTATTTCTTCCCAATCTCGGATGGAATTATCTTCCCCTCTTGCCTTGCACACCTTATCCCACCAACTGACTGCATAATCATCAAACTCTATGGCAGCTAGTTTGATTTTCTTCTCATCTGAATACCGGTGACAATTAAAGATGCGTTGAATTTTCCCCTCCCACTTAAGGTACTCTGAAGGATCGGTGGTACCCCTAAAGGTAGGAATTTTCACCTTTATGCCACTCAGTTTGTCATCAACCCTCGGCTCGTGTTGCCTCTCAAAATGCTCTCCAAACCGGGACACTTGATTTCGTTGCCGCATATCCCTACTTAGCTGGGTGGCTCTTCAAACTCATCATCAACACTCTCATAAGAGTCCTCGTAGTATTCACGTGTCTTATGGGGCATGGTACTAGCAAGGTAGTGTGGAATTAGAGGTCGGCTACTTGATGCATGGAAGTCCTTTTGGTTAGGTTTGACTTTGTCATACTTCTCCCGGATGGACTTTATTTGTTCCTCAGATATGGCTAGTTTGGAAGGAGGTGGGGCTGGTTTTTGAGTCTCCGTGGTGAGACAACTTGGGAAGCCACGGCTGGCCACCCTCTTGAAGTCGCCTCTCAAAGGCCCATGTGCCTCATCACTACTAATGTGGCCCTATTCCTCGGTCTCACAAATAATTTGCTCCTTTTGGGGGTCTTTAGGGGGCTTAAGAGGAGGACCTCTTGGAGTTACCGGAGGCTTGAGATTCCCTTCTATCAAGGAGATACACGCCTCCATCTTGGCAGCAGTAGCCTTTAAATCGGCCAAGGCTACAAGGATTTGTTCAAGGGCTTCGACACTTCTACTATCACTAGAACTAGGCCTACTTTGGTTTGACATTATGAGATACGTACCTGCACACTCAATCAAACATTAGTAAAAAAAATTCTCTCCCTCACGTGTTTGAACACTCATGTTTGTATCACTCTGATTGCATTGCATTTCATCATGTTTTATTGTCCATTTACTTGTTTATTTGGACAGTAAACCTACTAATTTATCCCTGATTTCCCACATTCCTTGCAGTTCTGGTATGATGGCAAAGTATTGAAGATTCTGATGTGGAAAGCAGAAGTTGATTTTTCCCAGTCTTGGCCTAGACTTTGGCCAAGACACCTCCGCATACAAAGCCAAATCGTCTTGGCCAAGACTCCGGCCAAGACTGATTCGCGAGAAAGGAATCATGAGCAGCAGCGTTGGGCCTTGCGAGCTGGCAAATCACAGCTGTCCAGCAAGAAAGAGAAGGATCAAGAAGATATTTATTTAAGAATCCTATTAAGGATCTCCTTCTATCTTTGTATATTTTAAATTCCTATTTTTATTCAAAACAAATCAGGATAATTTAATTAGGAGACTATTTAGGAGATTATTTAGGAGATTGAGTTGGGGAAGGACAGAGGAGTTTTAGCTTACTGATTGGTTGCTTATATTTGATGTTTTATACTCTCTTTCTCTTATGAATTGAGAGTACTTATCTGCTTCTTTTGGCCATTTACTTCCCTTTTCCTTTGATCAGGCTTGAAAAAATCATTAGAGAGGAAAAGAAGTAAAAATGGTGAAAGATAGAGCATTTCCAATCAAGGCTATTTTGAAGGTTGTTTGCGGAAGTCATCCCGTCTCCATCCCTAGGCCTTGGGATGGATCATCTGCGCTGAAAGAATTTTGGGCAGTCCAGCCATGAATCCACGTGCCTAGGAATTTAATATTTCTCAGTGCTTTTCTTGTCTCCTGGGCATGCTAGACAGCTTCTAAGCTCCACTACCTCGTGTTCCTTCATTTCTTTGACTCAAGAATACCTTGGAGACTCCATAAGGAATTTATTCCATCTCTTCTTAGTGCTAGACAAGAATTTATTTCCTTGTTGTTGGAGCTGCATGCTTGCAATTGTTTGATCTTTGAGTGCTTGCTCCTTGGGGAGATGTAAGAAGAGAATGGTTGTGCTATAGAGGAGGAGGACTTTCGTCCAAGGAAAAAGAGGACGGACAGAGGGAAAGAAGGACAGTAAGGAGCAACGGGCTGCTACACATCTTCATCATCATTTTCCAGCATTTCCTACCTTTGAACAATAAGTTTTATTTTGTAATTTTAATTATGTATTGTAGCTAAACTCCTCTGATTCTTGGTAGAGATTAGAGGTTGACTATCCTTGTTATTGTGAGACTTTGTTGAACTTAATATGAATGTTTTTGTATTTCTTTCTTTCTCATTTAAATGTCAAATTCGTTCTTGTTGAATTTAAAGCTTGATCAACTTGTGATTTGATTTGAATGAGTAATGTCAGTTTCATTTATGTCAGAGTTAATCCTGCATTAAGTGAAGATTAAGTAGACAACTAGTGAATAATTGGCATAAGACTTGTCATTTGAAACTAGGAGAAGGAAAAGAATGGGTCCAGGGCTGAGTAAGTCCATCCCTAGGCCTAGGGATGGGTTTCCTGTGTGTTTACAATTTTCCAGCAACTCTTAGGAAAACCTTGAGAATTTGTTAGGAAAGTTTGGGTCATTATTAGAGTGTCTCTTTTAATTGGCTTGTATAGGGGGAAACCTGGGAATTTAGAGTGTCTCTTGTTCCTTTAACATCTTTATAAATCCATTTCAGAAAATGTTTTTTCAATGATCAATTGCAAAGGATAGTCACCTTGTAAGAATCTCTACCAAGGATTATTTCTCTACCTCTGATTTCACTTATATTTTCCAGTTGTATTTTGTGCATGCTGCTCCCACTCACTGATTTACATTCAAGTACTGTTTTTAATTTGGTTACAATCACAAAACTCCCCCCAACTTTGTTCCGATTTGGTCTTTGTAAGAAAATTAAGAATTATTCAAGATTTCCTCCCTGTGGATCCGACCCTCTCATCACTATCTATATTATATTTGTGGTTTAGCATTGAGTTGAACTTATAATTTTATGCAGGGCATGCGACGCCTCTGTCACTTACTTATAGCTGAACTCGTTCTCCTCTCATGGTCTCCTCTCTTCTCCGCCTCTTTTTCTTTTCCCACCATTGAAAACAATTACTTTGCTCCGTGAATTTAATTCACGGATTTATTTTATGCAATTAAATATTTTTATCATTCATTCATGAGTATGAGTAGCTAAACACTTGTTCTTGGTAAGGGTTGATGAGCTGAAGTTCTTATGCATTCGTGAGATCAAACCGTACTTAATAATCTCTTCTCTCGTATTTATTTATTTCTTGAACTTAATTTATCGCTTACTCACTAGAGACAAGAGTTGGCCATTCTTGTACCCTAGTAGAGAAGAGTTGCAACCAGCCTAGAAGGAAAGGGAGCACCAGTCGGCTAGGCGAAGTAGGTGACTAGTCTCGCGCCAGACTAGAAGAAATAAGTAATCTAGGTCAAGACCAGATTGACAACCTAGGGTTTCCACAGGGAGACATCTTGGCCTAGGTACTGTATTCCCCTATACCATTGAGGAAGCGAACAACCATTCAAGACAGCAGTCAAACGGATAAACCCTTTAACCAGCAAGGTGTCCCTTGGCTAGGATTATCAGGAAAGGGAGCACCCGCCAGGTAATTTAAAGAGGAGGGAAGACAGGAGTGAACAGGAGCACCTCCACTCTATAGCAATACTATGAACGAAGAGATGAATATCCGTGAGTCTATGATCGAAGCATAAGAACAGAAGCTCTCATATCACCCTTACCTGGAATTCCCTTTTACTTGATTTATTTCAATCTTGACCCCTGTCTAGGCCAAGCCTTTGGCCAATACAGTTTTGAACTATTTTATTTCTTTCTGTTTTTGTCTTTATTTTCATATTCAACCAACCAAATTCAGTGACGAGGAAGTCAATCAAGAACTACAATTCCCTAGAAGTCTCTGTGGGCTGACCCTCTTACCACAATCTACAAACCCTTGTGGACAATGATAAGTTGTATTTCTACCCCATTTTCCATACATATTTCACTCTTATATTTGACGTGTTCGACGCGCGATCACACTCGCAAAAGATGGCCTCACAAATCGCTCAAAATGCTACACACAAGGATTGCTCACCACGCACCCTTGCTACAATCAACCTTGTGATTCAAGTCAAGCATTTGTTCACAACTATTTTTTTTTCAAGTACTCAAGAAATAAAGAAGAGAGACTTAACAAAGGATCAAGGAGATTACAAGACTCAAGGAAGTTTGAAGAAAAAATTGAAAAGAATTCCCCCCCACCTTTTTTTTAAGGGGTTTAGGACTTAAGTTTAAGACTTGGAAGAAGCAAAAGGACTGCTGGACTCAAGAAGGAAAAGGACGGGTTGGACTTGATGAGGTGGGGCACTTTTGGTTAGGAATGTTTTGATTTTAATAAGGGAATGTTTGTCCCCTTATTTTCCACAAGACTTGGTGTTAGGTGTGGTTTTTCTTTCTTGCATTTAATGCAAATAGAAAGGCCAAGTGGACTTGGTGGCTGACTAGAGTGAGTCTAATAGAGACTTTGTTGGCTAGTTTGGTGTAGAAAAATAATATTTTATAGGGAAACACAAGGCTTTAGCTTTTTGATAATACTTTGGATCAAAATTTTCCCTTTTCACACAATTTGCAAGAACACCAAGAACACACTTTTCAGATTTTGATCTTTTGAGCTAGCAAAAATTGGCACAAAAATCACACATTTTACCACATGAACTAGGGATCAAAGATAGACACTTTTTGACGGAAGAAACTAAGAAAACAAGATTTTAAAGACACGAAGACACTGTTCACCAAGGTGACAATCGAAGAACACCAAGTAAACTCCAAGGCACCAAAAGCTCCGCTACCACTTGATATGATCCGACCTAGGGTAAGTAAGCCGAATTACATATGGAGCTTATGGAGGATCTAGCCGATGGAGTTAACTACGAGAATCAGATAAATTATAGAAGGTCAACAAACAAGATACGGACGAGCAACGAACAGATTAATAAAAATGAGCGATGGAAAGGAAGGATGTTACCCGAAAAGACGAATGTATGTAGATGGATTGATAAGAAGCAATGAACAAATGCGTAACTTGTTGATGCTCAAATCTAAGAATGGCAAGTAATGCATAAATATATTTAATTCACTCAAAATGTTGTCGAAATAATTACAAGTGATTTCCCGGAGAAAAATCGAGAGGAGTGTTCTCAACTCAACGATTTCTCTTCAAGAGGATGTGATGAGTTTAAGGACCTAGGTGATAGGAGAAGGAGTGCTCTCAACTTACAAATATCACTCAAAGTCTAAAAACCTTCCTTAAGAAAAGAAAGAACAAGCTATTTATACAAAACATAAAAATCATCAATTTTCGGAGTTAACAAAAATTCGGGCGTCATCACACCAAGAGGACGACGTAATGATGCCGACAACAGAAAATCTGGGTAGACGTTGAAGGCAGGCACTGGCGTGATTACGCCAAGAGGACGGCGTGATGACGCCAACTTCAGAGAGTTGGGCAGTCACTATAGATGGCCGACGTGATGACGCCATAGGGCTGGCGTGATGATGCCAACTTCAGAGAGTTGGGCAGTCACTGTAGACGGCCGACGTAATGACGCCATAGGGCTGGAGTGATGATGCCAACTTTAGAGAGTTGGGCAGTCACTGTAGACGGTCGGCGTGATGACACCGGATCCTTGGCATGGTGCGCGATCACTACCACGATCCTATCTTTGGCCTTGGAGGTTTCCTTGTTTGTCTTAGCTTCAAACCACAAGATCAATTCGTTTTCCTTGCTACGTGTGATGGGTCCTTGGGCCACGATGTCTTGAGCTTCAAGGTTAGGTGAGGTCGGGATCACATCATAGAGGGGCCGTCGAAACACATTATCGACGGAGTTATTCGTCGATATGGACACCATTTCTGTCGATAATGCTAGAGTAGATTAACAAATAAAAAATATATATTTTCGATAGATAAACTGTGGAAATGCCTTCAGAACATTTCGACGAAGTTTGTCCATCGGAAAGGCACCGTTGGTGATAGGCAGTTTTTTTGTAGTTGATTGAGCTTAAATTGTGGTAGTTTTACCACCTATGTTCATGCATCTTGAATGGTAATTCTATTATTTTCAGTATGGTTTTCATGCTTTTTGCAGCAAACGAACTTGAAGAGAATGGAGAAAAAAGGGCAGAAAGAGTCATTTTTGGGCATAATGAGACAGACTCCTCTCTTAACCACCTTCTTGACCACCTTTTCAACCAAGAGGAGTCATCTCGGCAGTAGAATAATTCAGCCTTCCCGAGCGATACTTGCAGAAGAAGTCTACAATGATTACGATTGCGGTTTACACTCGAAGAAGAGTTAGAGTGACATCCTTTCTTCTTTATCTCGGCATCTTAGACTTCTATTTAGAGAGAAAGAGTGATTAGATACAATTAAGAGTTTAATTAAGATTTATCTTATTTTTATTTCTTTTAGGAGATATTATTGGCAGATGAGACTATATATACTCTGCCTAGGTTTTTGAGAGAGTGACTTGGCCCATATTTGGTCCCTCCTCTCTGTGTTTCACCTCTGTTCCCGTTTTTTGAATTTTTGCTCCTTCGTTCTTCACGGAACAAAGGATTTTTATTATTCAATACATCTTTTGTTTGTTTTCAACATGAGTATGAGTAGCTAAATAAATCTTTCTTAGTAGAAGCGTTAAAGCATGAACATCGGTGCGCATGGGGCCTAATCGATCTTCTTAATCTTCTAATCTGCATTTAACTAATCTCATAATAATTTTATTGTGTTTTCTTTTTGGTTTTGGATATGGCTAGTCTAGAGTTAAGTTGATTATCACAACAGTCATTCTTCTTAGTTACGGCAACCCGTTTGGGCCACTTACAGACCAAGAAGATCGAAATAGATAAACTAGCGCTGATGGATCTATCGCGAACTAGCCCGGAGTACCGCTAGTGTGAAAGGTTAACCTGATTTAGTCCTGATTGACAACCGACGATACTAGGTTTAGAGTTGTCTTCTCTTAATCGATCATCAACCAACTTAGTAAACCCTTTAACCAGCAAGGTGCTAGTTGGTTAGGAATCATCTCTAAGCACACCTAAGGTAGTTTTGATACATGAGGAAAGCAGGAGTCATAAGCGTACCTTGATCCTATAGCAACTTTGTAGATTAAAGATGAATACCCATGCGTCAATGATTGCTACTCATGTCTCATCGCTTGCTAGCTCCTACTTGGAATCTCTCGCTCATATTTGATTGTTTCGTTCTTGATCCGTGTCTTGACCAAAAATCTTATTCTTGGCCTAGATTGTTTACTTGTTTTATTTATTTTTTAGTTTTTAGTTTTAGACAACCTCCCTTTTTCACCTAAGTAATACCCTTGTCTTTACAAGTTCTCACGAAAATTATACCAGTACTCTCAGTGGATCGAACCTCTTACTTGCTATTTACAATTAAACTTGTTCTTAGTAGTGAGTTGTATTTATTAATTATTTTTTATGGATTTGACACCCATCAAATTTTGGCGCTGTTGCTAGGGAGTACGGTTTATGACCGGTTGTCGAAGTCGTAAAAAATAATAATAAACTTGACGCCTATTGCACAATAAAATTACGTATAGTGGTAATAGGGTCAAACACAGGGACTAGGGGTAGATGCTTACTTTTATGTATGACAACGACAAATAAAACGGAACAGTGACACAGTGGGGGTTTTGAGAGAGTTGTTTGACTAAAACTAAATAAAATAGAATAATTAAAGATATAAAATCAGATGGGAAAGATTCCTACTAAAGGTTCATCTCAAGTTGCATCTAGGCCTAGTCAGTCATTGGTGCAGTAGTATTCCACTCCTAGTTCATAGGCATGCTATAGGGGCCAGGTACGCTTAGGCCCCCTACTTTCGTTCGTATGAGAAGTTATCCCAAGGTACGCTTATGGGATAACCTTGACGCTCTGCCGTCCTCCAAGGTAAGGTTATGGAGGCAATACTCAGATGCCCATTAAGAAGAGAAAAGACACACTTAGGGCGAGACACTCATTATGCTCGAGGCACTACCCTAATTGACTACTTGCCCTAGTCAGATTGGACCAGTTCGACGTGGTGACTTCGAACTAGTTGTCTACTTTACCATGCAACCTAATGTTAGTTATTACTACAAGAATGACTATAATTACCTAGGTTTAATTAATAGTTGATCAGGTTTTTAATTAATCATAGGCAAATTGACAAGATCTTGACAAATAAGTAAATATAAACATAGAGTTTATTAAGTCCAATTGACCTCCTAACTGTCCTAAGCAACCTTCGACTTACCTTTGCTAAGAAAGGAGATCATAGCCGCTCATACTAACAATAACGCAAATAAAATAATTAAATTGCATAATTAAAGAACATGAGAATATAGAAAAAAACTCTTGAATATTACCGCCACGAGTAAAGTTTAATTTATTACAAACGAAAAAATAACGCGTTGAAGGCGGAAAGAGGGTGCAAAATCCGAAGGTGGAAGAAGCTCCTAAAACCCTAAAATCCTAGCCCACAGAAGCTTGTCCAGCTATAAAATTGCATACAATAGTTGCTAGGGTTTTATCTCTAAAACCTAAAATAGGACTGAATCCGATAATAAAAGCTAGAACACTACATGTGCTAATACGAATCAGTTTTAAAAAAAAAAAAAACTCAATCCGGTTTTTCATTCAACGAACATAACGTCCATATTAATTGACTGCATCCATTATATAGTGTCAGGGAGAGATCGGGCTTCAAGCAATAATGGACATAAGATAATAAAAAAATTATAATTTTTGCAACTTTTTCCTTAAGTTTTTTCTTTTCTCTCCTTTTTCTTTTTACTTTCCCAATATTTTTTTTGATAGGCTATACTATATTTATCATATTCTCTCCAAATTTTATAACTTCTTCCATTTTAATAAAAAAAATTTACTATCCGTAAGTTAAAATTGTAATTTTTATGGAATTATAAATTTTATATTGGAACCTTTAAAATTATAAAGACTAAAATGCAATAAATTTGGAAGAATGGGCTGGCTTATAAAAGTATTTTTTTAAATAACTATTTTTAATGGTAATTTGGGGAAAAATGCATATTTATTTTGTCTTGGTAATTTTTTCGATCCACAATGTGTTAATATAATCTTAAAATCACGTCATTTAGGAGAAAAAAAATTCAATTAAGTGGGATAAGAAAATAAATAGTTTGAAGTTAATTAGCTTTTATTTTGTTTATAAGAAAGAAAAAATTATATTAGACATATTTTCTTTTAAAATAAATAATTAAACTTTTGGAATTTTGTTTTAAAAATAAGATTAGACTAGGAATTGCAGGGCTTTACCCCGAAGGAAGCCCTTCTGGAATTTCAACCACCAATAGACGCCCCTCGGTTAGTGCCTCACTAGCTGCCTCATTGCCCCAAGCGCAAAGATAGTTTTCTCCTCAGCTGAGCCCTGCATTTATACTACTTGTCCGTGCCCTACTACTTTTTTCTTCTGATGTGTTATTCTTTGTTACCCTTTGTCCAATGTCTTTCTTTTCCCTTCGCTCCACTCTTTACGGCCAAAACATTCAACGAAATCAACTAGGCATCAACTTCTCAACTAACACACAAACTAACTAAACCCAGTAACCAAGCATCAAAGTTTAATTAAGGTCCTTTTCTACTACAATCATGGCTGCTTCTTGCACAGGAAATATGGAAAACACTGCTGATACTCTATCAAAAACATGCCAATTCAAGAACATCAAGAAGGGTTTTAGCACATGCTTCGATGATTTTGTCATTGAGTTTGGATTGCAATACCAAAATTGTGGACAGAGCATAGAACAGGCCTGCATCTCCTTGATTCTAACATGAAACTTGCATCCAAAAAAAAAAAAAAACACACCGTTCACAAAAATTATGGATAATATTAATAACGTTGATTAAGTTTAATTAGAGTGTGTTTTCGTAATTTGCCCCCCAATTTTTGATGGAATTCAAAGTTTTTGTATAATAGTATGATTGAAGCAGCAGGATTACATATTGTATATCCTAGTACACTAACCCTATAATTTGGAGAAAAAAACTCAAGATTTTGCATGATTTTTGTAGCTAATATTTGATAGTGTGTAGGTGCGCACGCGCGTATATGTATATATATTTTAACACTTATAAATCTAGGAAAACAATTTCTCTGTTCACCATAAACCAATTGCAAAATGCATAATTTAACCAAGTAAACACATCAGTGTTTTGCATCATGAAAACCAGCAAAGAATGCCTTTCTAATTTCCATTCCTTTTACAGTCTAATAGTCGGCCCACCCAATTGACCTGATGCTCAGATCCGGCCCAACAACTCGTTCTTCTGTACGTTGTCGTTTCCACCCACAACAGCAGAGGTTATTATCCTTTTCATCCTTAAACGGTTAAACCCCTAAAGCCTTGAAATCTCACTCCCTCCACCTCCTTCACAAAAATGCTCCTTCACCGTTCTTCTTCAGTGTTCCATTTCTACAGATTATCAGTTTCGTTACAGCCTAAAATCCTTTCTCACTTCGACCGCTCCTATTTTTTCCTCTCCCATTCCACACTCAGCCTCACCCAATCACTTGCACCACGAAATCAACGGTTCTCCACCGCCGCTGCTGCTGGCAGCCATGAAAACGGAGCAAGCGACACGTTTTTTGCAGAAGACGATGCTTCCTGGACTTCCATTGGCCTATCCAATAATCTCTCTCGAGCTCTTTCCAGTTTTGGTCTCCACAGACCTTCTTCCGTTCAGGTCTCTTGCTTAGCCTTTTTCCCAAATTCTCAATCCTGTTTGGTTTAGGTACCTTTTTGTAATATTTAGTTCTTTTCTTTGCGTTCTAGGTTGCGGCTATTCCGCAAATTCTTCAGGGAAATGATGTAGTAATTGCAGCAGAAACTGGCAGTGGTAAGACGCATGCCTACTTGGCACCTATAATCAACAAGCTGTGTGCTGATAATAGTACTGCTGGTGATTCTTTGGTCTCTGATCAAGGATCGAATTCTGCGCCTTCACGTGCCCTTTCTCTTGTTCTATGCCCCAATGTATTGCTTTGTGAACAAATAGTTCAAATGGCTAGCGGTCTCTGCGATGATGATGGCAACCCCCTTATTAGGATTGCTTCGGTCTGTGGCCGACAGGTAAGTGATTGGCTACAATGTGTTTTTGTTGGTGGTATAACAAATTGGTTTAGTTTTATCGTTGTAGTAAGTATTGGAATTTGGAGGATGAGGAATTTTCTTTTCTTGGCGCAGGGATGGCCAGTAAATGAGCCGGATATTATCGTATCAACCCCAGCTGCGCTTCTGAATAATATCGAACCAAGGAAACATCGGCGGTTGAATTTTATGCGTAGCGTGAGATGTGTGGTATTTGTTCTTTTTCATCTCAGAGAGTAATGTTATTTTTCTGTGTTTAGTTTAGAAATTATGGTTTGGTTGATTTGTTGTGTATTATAAATGGCAGGTGTTTGATGAAGCAGATATGCTTCTCAGTGGGAGATTCCAGAATCAGGTTATCCGTCTTATACATATGCTTCGTTTTGATGAAAAGCAGTCGTCACGCTCCTCACCGTCAAACAAATCTGTATCTGAGATTTCTGAGAAACCAGAGGACCTACAAAATGAGTCTACCTCGGAAGAGGAGGAAGATAGTGTTGTCAATGTTGAAGGAGAGGAGGAAGATAGTGTTGCTGATGTTGAAGAAGAGGAGGAGAGAGGTGGAATTGAATCTGTCTCCAATGAGAGAAAAGGCTGGAGGAGGGTAATAAAAACTTATACGCGCAGCAAGCAGTACATTTTTGTTGCAGCCACCCTACCACTTAATGGGAAAAAGACTGCAGGGGCAGTGCTGAACTTGATGTTTCCAGATGCAAGTTGGGTCAATGGAAACTACCTTCATTGTCACAACCCCAGGTGCCACATTCAACTATGCTCTCTAGTTGTTCACTATATACCATGATTTATTTTCCTGCTACCTAGTCATGTGCTAGCTATGGACCTTATTCCTGTTGTAGTAAGTTCTGCACCGGGTGAGTCTTTGCACCATCCATTTGTGCACCTGTGGTTTTATGTAGTAGTAGCACTTCTACTTCCTTGAGTCCTAGCCTAGTGCAGGGACTTGTAAGATATAAATACAGAACTATAGTTTGGTTTCTCTTAGCTCATTGTCATTGATCAGAACTTGAATTCTCTCTCAGAGCATCAGTAATTCATAATGCTTGCATTTTACCCTCATCAACAATAGGTTGATCTTTGGTAATTTGTTGACTGCTTTTCTTTTCAGATTGGAGCAGAAGTGGATTCAAGTTACAGTCGATACCCAGGTCGATGCACTTATAGAGGCAGTAAACCAACAATTTAAACCTGGAGTGTCAAATGATGGTGCTGGTATAAGCAGAACTATGGTTTTTGCAAATACAGTTGAGGCTGCTGAAGCAGTGGGTAAAATATTGGAGAGTGCTGGGATTGAATGCTACTGTTATCATAAGGACTGCACTTCGGAGGATCGTACAAAGACATTAGTTGATTTCCGTGAGAAAGGTGGAATCTTTGTGTGCACTGATGCTGCTGCACGTGGAGTTGATGTTCCAAATGTGTCACATGTCATTCAGGTTTTTCTATGAGCCAATTGTTTAGATACTTGTTTATGCGTGTGCTATGTGTTGTGATAACCGAAAACCCCAGAATTGCTTGGTTTCTGACAAGAAATAAAGAAAAAACGGTAATCACTAACTCAAACCAACCATAATCACTAGCATAGATGTGAAACTTTTTAGAACTTAAATTCATTGGAAATATAGTAGAATTTTTATGGTGATAAACTTCATCTCATGGATGGTGCGATGATCAATTAAATGAATTGAAACAAAATCAAGAAAAACTGCTGCCGTAAGAAACTTTGTAGGGTTTAGGGTTTAGGATACGTGAAACAAGACTAAGATATGCCAATATGCAAGAATCAAAAGATGGTATAGTATAATTTCTTGACTTAATTGAAAACCTTAACTGCTAAAAGTCATTGCAGTATTCTAAAGAAAATCTGAAATCAAGGTCGCTATGAATAGTCCTATATATGCTAAAAAAAATATTTAGTTAATTTTCAGCGTATATTTGATATTTTTTAACCTGTACTGTTAGAAGCAGTTTTAGATTTGTGGCAGATACCACAGGACTTTAAACTTATTGAACTCTTTTTGCAGGAACCCAAAAGTGAGATGTGTGCTGAGGATGTGATAGAGAGGATATCAGTTACAGATGAATATCTGGGATCAAAATCAATGGTATGCTAATAAAGTTCAAGTCTGTTTCTGTTCTTTATTTGGCACTTGTTTTCATCTGGTTAGGAAGCAAACTCATCTATTAGGATCTGTTTTAGATGATAACTTCGGAAAGCATACCAAACTGATAATAAATATAGTGTACGTGGATGCTGCTTGTGATTGCAAAATTATCTATACACTATTAGCTACATCTTTCTCTATTTTTTGACAATAGGAATTGATAGATTTGCGTCCACACTTTTTTTTCATCTTAATATGTTCAATCCATATGTTATTCTAAATTTGTGGCATGACTATCTTTTGTGACAGAGCTCCTGTACTCTTGAGTTTGATGGTGCTTCAAAGGGAAATCCTGGATCAGCAGGAGCAGGAGTTGTACTGAAAAATGAATGTGGAAGCGTGGTAATCTTCTCTCTTTTTTCTTATCTACCGTGTCTTGTGCTTCAATATTTGTGCTTCAATATTAATACTTTGTTGTACAGATCTGCAGATTAAGGGAAGGACTGGGTACAACAACCAATAATGCAGCTGAGTACCGAGCCCTCATATTAGGGTTAAAGTATGCTCTTAAAGAAGGTTATAAGAAAATACATGTCAGAGGGGACTCCAAACTTGTTTGTAATCAGGTTAGATTGACTTTGTTTTATCGATCTATTTTCAAGTGTAGTCATTCTATTCAATGACATCCCTTTGTGAATTGTTCCTAAATGCTGTTCTAGGATTGCTAAGCTTGACGCAAGATTTACTAGTTTGAAACCCACCATTTCATCTATCAAGCTTCTTAGAACTTGATTCAACTATTTTTGGCTCTAATGTGTTCAAACAGTAGGGTCCGTGTGGACAAGGTTCCACTTTTCTTTTGATGGGACTCAATTCATTTCTTTTCACATGGAAAATTTTATTTGGAACAGGTTCAGGGTTTGTGGAGAGCAAGACACGAGAGCATGTCTGTGTTGCACAAGCAAGCCAAAAAACTGAAAGATGATTTTTTGTCTTTTGAGATCAGCCATGTTCTACGGGTTAGTGCAGTTTACTATGGTTGTACTTCTTTTTTATTTTTTCTTTTGATATTACAAGTTGGTGTGAACACAACCTACTCTGAAGGACCTTTAACCTGTAGCCTTGTCAGCTGTGATTTGTGGTTGAATCAATGTTTTATAACCAAAAGTAGATAACCTACAACTAGGTTAACTGAGAATTGTTCAGGTTATTGATCCAGTTATACCATACTACCTTTTATTCCTCAAACCTGATTGAGAATAGGTTGGTACAATTGTCCAATCGTTGAGGGGGCAACCTTTGCATGATTCACTGTGGTTGACCTGTATTCCACGATGATGTGGCTTTTATAGGAACTCATTAATTTGCTGGCCTGTCACCATCTTCTTGTGAAGTAAAAGGTTTTTGCAGGGATGTAGCTAGAACTTAGCCTCCCTGTAGTTGAGGTTTTAAATCCAAAATGAAGTTTATATACGAATTAGCAGAATTGGTGTGAAAAAGGATTTTCCAACTAAACTGAAAGAATTTGAGAATTTTCACATACATCCAAGTTCTCAAGTTGTGAATTTGTATTGCTGCTTTCTTGAGCTTTGTTGGTCTTTATTATATTCTAACGGATTAAATGTTTTAAAGGCGTTGAATTCTGATGCTGATGCCCAAGCTAACCTGGCTGTCAAGCTTGATGGTAAGATTTCAGGTTTTATTCAGCATAACCTAATTTTAACTTTTCAATTAAATCTGTAATATTCAAGGGACTTCTTCTGCTGCAGATGGCGAAATTGAAGAGGAATGGTTGTAGTATGCTTTTTTCGGCCGCATTAGAAAACACCTGATCCAATCATCCTTTGAACTCCTCTGTGCTGAAAACTCTTGGGATCAATCCACATAGTAGCTGCAGTTGCATTTTATAGGGCTCGCTCGCCACAACTCCACATTTATGCATAACAGCCAGTCTATTCATATGGTGTTGCAGACATGCCTATACACGCAAATTCATTAGATTTGTAGTTTAAATTTAGGCATTCTTGTTGGATCTGCAGATTAAGGGGTGGTAGGGCTCAGCTCAACCATACTAACTGATGCGATCCCCAGCGCACCCGATGTGCCCTTGCCGCCCAACAGACCTATGACGCGCGCTCGAAGCAAAGACTTGCAAGCGAAGCTATAACACATCATCCATAAGGAGCTTGAGTGCGAAGCAAGCATTGAAGGAGTTGTGCTACGCGAGAATAGCTCGCGACTCGTGACTTTTCTCTTGGCCAAGACTGGCGATGACGTGATCACCCCTTTTCTCGGCATAATGACGCCGAAAACAGAAGCAAATGTTTATTGGAACCAGGCGATGATGTCATCACATCCTGCCTTGACGTGATGATGCCCATTCCAGAAGGTCGTGGGTAGTCACGACGTGATGACACCACATCTAGGCGTGATGACTCTCAAAACAGGCGCTCCAGATGAAGCTGAAAGTTGCTCGACGTGATCACATCGAGTCCTGGTGTGATGACGCCGACTACCTTGCGTCAAAAATGGAAACTTCAGACTTTCTTTTTATTTTAATTAGCTTTTTTATTAATTAATTAAATTAGTTTGGATTTATTTTAATTAATTAATTAGGAGTTTAATTAGGGAAAGGATTTTTATTGTAAGGATTTAGGGTTTCCTATATAAAGGAGCCTCCTTTTTCATTGTAAGGTTACGAATTTTGATAATTAAAAATCAGAGAATTTTCTCTCAATTGTTCAGTCTTGAACTTTGTTTCTATTTGAGATTGGATTCTCGAATAGATCAGCAAGTAAAATTGAAAGTCCATTCTATTGAGTCGTTCCATCTAAGTTGGTATTCACAGGTTGAATACAAGGTTAAGGTTTCGAATCAAGATCCTCTTTTGCTTGATTTGGGTTGGCTAGTACGGGTTATTAGCAGGGTCAAACCTCAAGAGGGTCATTCATTCCGCATCGTTGCAAATCCAAGCTTGAACTAGATCGGGTTCACGTGCTACAAGCCTCGGGCAACCAAGGATCTTATCAGTTGGTAGCGGAGCAAAGGCGTTCAAGTTTGGTAACTATCCTTTTACGTTTCTGTTTTCTTTGTAAGATTGGTTCTTCTTCTATCCATTCTAAAACCAATCTCTTGTGTGCTTGTGTTAGTTACTTTGTCTGTTGAGTCAATCTAGGGTTCTAGATCAAGTAGTGTCTTTGTGTGCGTTTCCAAACGAATAATCTAGATTATTTTCTGTCAAAAAGAGTCACCAAAAACCCCAAAAGAGTCGTAGGTAACTTATTATTTATCTAAGTTTATTCTCTCTCAAAAAAAAAATCAGAATAAAAAAGAGAACAAAACATAAACTACTACACTCAATCATCGTTCCGAATAAAAAAAAAATTATTCAAATCGGACGAGGGAATTGAAAATTGGCTCGGAAAGAACCTAGACACGCAACCCGTATCTAGGCGCACACAGCATTCGCAATTTGCGAAATTATTTGAATATTTTCTATGTCTTTGAGCTCTTTATTGATTCTTATAATTGCTTTTCTACTCCCACTTAATATTTGTTTAGTTGATTGAATTTCTTGCGGCGAATCGAATATTGAGCATTTAAATTGTTTTGAAGCTAGTTGTCTTTGAGAGTCTTTTTGGAAGCTCTTCCTTGAAATTCTTGAGTCTTTTAGTGATTGAACAATTGAAGAAAATTTGTGAGTGAAATTTTTGGTGAGATTAATAGAGAGTTAAACACGAGCGAAACATGTGAGGGAGCGATAGAAATTATTTAGGGCAATTTTACACTTGTATTGCTGCTTTAGTGATTTCAGGAATGTCGAACCATTTGGAGAAGAGCGAGGAGGAGCCTAAGACTCCAGGCATGGAAGAAATACTTCCGCAGATCCTTAGACGTTTGGATGAGTTAGAGGTTGACAAGCACACCTCTGCAATGAAGAAGAACCCTACTCCATTAGTTGCTACAAACATCCCTCATTACTCCCAGGTCATTAATCCCGGTAACGCAGGACATGTATACGGGGTGCCCTCTAAAATCGAGACGGCGGGTGATGTGATTGGGGAATCGACAGGAGGATTTATTGGTGGAGGAGAAGACGATGGTTTGCGATTTACTACTGAACCTATAAGAACCGAAGCTAATCGGCCACGCAGGCCGTAACACGAGCCCTATGTACACGCTGCACGGGTCGAGCACCGAGCGCCTTACGCGCAAAGGTTTGAGGAGCCTGAGTTTGAGGAGTTTGACCACGATGGGCGTGACCGAGCTTATGAGCGGCAACCTAGGTGTGAGGAGAGGGTTGACTCCAACTTGGGCAACATTAAAATGAAGATCCCATCCTTTGATGGCAAGGATAATCCAGACGCTTACTTGACATGGGAAAGGAAGATGAAATTAATCTTTCTTTGCCACAATTACTCGGAGGATAAGAAGGTCAAGTTGGCCTCGGTTGAATTTACTAGTTATACACTGCATTGGTGGGATAACATAAACAAGACAAGAGCGAGAGTCCAAGCCGGGCCTATTGAGAGTTGGGAATAAATGACAAGTTTAATGAGGTAGCGGTTTGTGCCCACTTACTTTCAGCGCGATCTAAACCAACGGTTGCAGACCATGACTCAGGGTAGTAGAAGCGTAAGTGAGTACTTCAATGACTTAGAGATAGCGTTGGCTAGAGCGCAGGTGGTAGGAAGAAGCTATTATGGCGCGATTCCTTAACGGTCTCCATTAAGAGTTAGCTAATGCACTAGAGCTTACATTACACCAAACTCCAAGAGATGTTGCACATGGCGATTAAAATAGAGCGGCAGCGCAAGGCGAGGTCCTCCTACACCTCGTCGAGGTCAGCCAACACAAAGGCCGCGCCTTGGAAGAAGACGCCGTGGGTTAAGGACAACAAAGGTGTGAAGGAATCACCTAGGGTTTTGCCGCAAAATTATGGAGCTAAGAGTGCGACAAGTACCCAAGCGGTGCTGAAGACTTTTAACAACAGTGGGTCCTCAAATAATTTGGGTAACCGAATCCCCACAAGAGATATTGTTTGTTTTAAGTGCTCCGGGAGAGGCCACAAATAGTCTGACAGCCTGAACAAGAGAATTCTTATAATTAGAGAGTGGCGATATGGAGTCGGAGGATGAATGTGAGATGGAAGAGACCAAAGGGTTGGAAGAAGGAAGAGAAAGGCCCAGTTCGGATGAAGAAGATGAGGGTGAGCACGATTTGACACTTGTGATTAGGATAAATCTTAGCGCTCAAGCTAAGTCTGAGGAGAGTGTAGAGGAACATCGCAAAAATCTGTTTCACATGCGTTGTATGATCGAAAAGAAGAGGTGTTCGTTGATCATAGATAACGGTAGCTGCACAAATTGTGCAAGTACTTTATTAGTGCACAAGCTGGGTTTGCCAACCACTAAGCATCCGAAGCTCTATTCTCTACAGTGGATGAACGATGGTAGCGGTTTGAAGGTGACAAGACAAGTATTAGTCTCGTTCTCCATCGGAAAGTACAAGGACGAGATCCTTTGTGATGTCGTGCCCATGCATTCCAGCCATGTCTTACTTGGACGACCGTGGTAATTTGATAGGAATGCCAATCACGAGAGAAAGACGAATCGGTATAAGCTAGAGAAGGAAGGCGTGAAGTATACACTAGCGCCCTTGAGACCGATTCAAGTGCTAGAGGATCAACTTTGGCTCGAGAAGTCCTTTGCCGAGTTTGAACTCTCTAGACCATGGGAAAAGAAAGAAAAAGAATTTGAAAACAGCCCCCATGAAAGAAAAGAGCATGGGTCAATAAGAGAAATTCAAAACAGCCTCTATGACAAAAGCGAGCATAGGAAAAGAGAGTGAGAAAAACAGCACGCATGAAAATAGTGAACATGCGAGAGGAAAACACATGCATGAAAAAAGTGAGCATGCTAAGAGTGATAAAAAAAATAGTGAATCTTTATGCTAGAGTGAAAGAAGTGAGGCAAGCGCTTCTAGCGCAAAAGAAAAATATTGGTGAAAACCGCCCTTTGATTCTTCATTTTAGGCCTCTTTGCCTAAACGCTTCTAACAGTAACGATTCATCTTCTGTCCATGTTGGTATCTCCTCTCTTTTGCAGGAATTCAAGGATGTTTTTCCCGAAGATATGCCGTCGGGCCTGCCACCGATTCGAAGAATCGAACACCAAATTAATTTCGTACCTGGATCAACAATCCTTAATCGGTCGGCCTATAGGAGCAACCCCAAGGAGACCAAGGAGTTGCAGAGGCAAGTGGATGAACTACTTAGCCGTGGGTATGTACGAGAGAGTCTCTCACCTTGTTCCGTACCTGTGATATTGGTTCCGAAGAAAGATGGGACTTGGTGCATGTGCGTCGATTGTCGAGCGGTAAATAAAATCACGGTAAAGTATCGACATCCTATCCCTCGCTTAGATGACATATTAGATGAATTAAGTGGTAGTCAAATATTTTCTAAGATAGATTTAATGATTGGCTATCACCAAATTCGCATGAAAGAAGGTGATGAATGGAAAACGACATTTAAAATGAAATATGGATTATATGAGTGGATGGCAATGCCGTTTGGTTTGACTAATGCGCCTAGCACTTTTATGAGACTTATTAATCATGTTCTTAGGCATTTCATTGGTAGATTTGTTGTAGTCTATTTTGATGATCATATTTCGCACCTTAGAGAAGTGTTTCTAACCTTGCGGGAACAACAACTTTACGCTAAACTTAAAAAGTGCTCTTTCGAGTTAGAGAAAGTTTGTTTCCTTGGTTTTATTGTTAGTGTGCAGGGTGTGACAGTTGATGAGGAGAAGATCAAAGCGATCAAGGAGTGACCTACTCCTAAGAACGCTAGTGATGTGCGATCGTTCCATGGCTTAGCGAGCTTCTATAGGCGCTTTGTCAAGGACTAGCACAATTGCGGTTCCCTTGAACGAGCTGACCAAGAAGAACGTGGAGTTCAAGTGGGGACAATAGTAAGAAGAAGCGTTCCAAACACTTAAGGATCACTTGTGTTCGGCGCCTGTGTTAGCCCTTCCGGATTTTGACAAGGCGTTCGAAGTTGAGTGCGACACTAGTGGGCTTGGGATCGGTGCCGTCCTCATGCAAGAGAAGCAGCCCATAGCTTACTTTAGCGAAAAGCTTAAGGATGCGCAGTTGAGATATCCTACTTATGATAAGGAGCTGTACGCACTTTTGCGCACGTTGGAGGTGTGGCAACACTACTTAATGTCGTACGAGTTCGTGGTGCATACAGATCATCTCAGCTTGAAGTATCTCAAGGGGCAAGGCAAGTTGAACAAGCGACATGCGACTTAGATGGAGTTCATCGAGTCTTTCCCCTATCATATTCGCTACAAGGAAGGTAAGAACAATATAGTGGACGATGCACTATCGCGAAGGTACACGCTTATTTCTTCTATGAGTGCTAAGTTGCTAGGGTTTTCACACATCATAGAATTATACCCTAATGATGTAGATTTCGGTGAGATTTATAATTCCTGCATGCATGCTACCGAATCTCAATTTTTTAGACATGATGGGTATTTATTCAAGCATAAATGATAGCATGTTTTTGTGCACGATTTTCTCCCCATTTTCTCACCCACTTAAGGCATGATTCTGCTAATTTACCCTTGTTTTCATTACTTTTGCAGATTTAGGCCTAAAATGGGAGTTTATGCAAAAAGATGCATTTTTGGAGCATTTTGTGCAGTTTTGAGCTTCAAGACCAAGAGTCGAGGTCCCGAGTCCAAATCAGCGTTCAAGGTCCCGAATCGGATTCTCCATTCGGGACCCCGAAGGGCGAAGAGTGTCATTTCCACGTGTCATCTCGCCAGAGCTTCCATATGTCTCCTCTGACACTGTTCCTGCAGTCTGCACTGACCACCAAATACCTACCGCTCTGACCAAGTCAGCCCTTGAGCCCAGTCCAGACCTGCCCAAAGCTGGGAAAATCAGACAACTTTATGTTTTCTCAGCTTTGTGCTTTAAGGAGCATGGATCCACTTCTTTAGGCTTTCAATTAATGCATTTTGTCCCTAGTTTTAGGCTGAAGATATTTTGTGCTTAGAGCTCTCCTATATAAAGGGCATCTAAAAGTAGTTTAGGGACATCTTACCATATCTTGCATCTTTTATTTGCTTAGTGTAATTTAGTTTTTCTTAGACTTCTCTCTAGTTTATCTCTCTAGTCTTGTTAGCACCTTCAACCTTGCCGCCGGGCTTCAAACGGATTTTAGTAACAAAGTTTTCTTCCCTTCATCTATTTATTTACTTATTATGCTTTCTTCAATCATTAATTATTTATCTTTGAGCATGAGTAGCTAAATCTTTAGTTCTTGGCAAGGGTAATTCAAGGGTTGCAAGGGCAGATTCGAGGCCTTAATGCGTTTAATACATTCTTGATGCCATATTCAATTATTCATCGTTTTAATTACATCTTTGCATGATTTAAATTGAGGTCTGATCAGCTGATAATTATCTTGTGTAAATGCTGCTATTTATGTGATGAATACGGAAGGAAAATTGCATGAAATAAGTAGGCATCTGTTTAGTCTTGACTGCGCTGAAGTGGTCTCGAATAGATAGGGTGGGTAGTTGATTAGAGCAAGGTCACGAGCCTGACAAACTGAGGGACTTTTAGCTCTAGATCTGTCTTTTCTTAGCTTCATGGGCAGTTTGAGTATGACCTTCCCGCATTCGTGCCTGGAGGGATGGCGAACTGTCAAGACTACCTCATATGTGGAAACGGGGGGTAGTTTCTCTTAAGAGAAAAGTAGGGGATATCCGAGAAATCTGGTCCCCATGTCATTTCTATGATGTCTTGAATAGAATACCCTTGAGCCGATAACGATCTGGTCCCGAATGCAACCCAAGAATACCTTTGCTAAGAATCCCTCTATAATCGATTATTTGTGTTCATTTCTCCTCTGTTTATTTATTGCTGGATTTATTTGCTAATTGCTTTATTTTACCATTCGGGACTTCGAATGTGACATTCGGGACCCCGAATACTGCTTTCCTAGATAGAAATTGTTAGCTCCCAAAATCTGCCTTGGCTAACTCGTTTAGCCAAGTAAAACCCCCCCTGATTGTTACTTTTTGTACCTTTCTCCCCCGAATACATTCAAGACCTTAGATCAGTCTCTCACAATCCCTGTGTTCGACCCCGACTACCACTGTACACATTATCTCTTGTGCACACACGTTTTTGGGCATTATAAATCTACATTTGACTGACGATCAGTAACCCCGTCCGAAAGATTTTTAAAATGGTAACCCCATCCAACGATTAATTATTCCTGAACGGTCCCGATCATGGAAAAGACTAAAGTTACGATTCCTCTGAGGACCCCCTTTTCAAAAATGCATTTTATCAAACACTTTTTAAACACCTCTCTTATCAACCGGTAACCGTTTTCGGATGTGACTCGGGTGCCTAACACCTTCCCGAGACCATAATACGACCCCGAACCTTTTGTCTAAGGTCCAGCCCCCTTTTTTGTGCCTCTAGTTTTTATTTATTTTATTTTCTATGCCATGACGATTAAGGTTCCCTAAACCTAGCAACCAAATTAGGGTGGCGACTTCATTGCATATTGCGAGGCGTCCTTTTACACCGAGCATCGTAAGTCTCATATTCGTCGTACACTCGCGAACATTTTTATTTTCGGGGGCGCGACACTTTGTATGTTTATTTCAATTAATTATGCATGCGTAACTGCCTGTTTTTATTTTTGCATGAGCTGTTTTTCCCTTTTGTTGTTTTCCACCCCTTTGTATGGAATAAAATCCCAAAAACTTAACTTATGTGAATACTTGATCAATCAACTCTATCTTGCAATACTAAACACTTCTGACCTTACAATTTGTGCATTTATTCACATAGATGTATGATGAGTACTGCTGTCCTAGGAAATACTTTGCTAGGATTGCACTGCCTTCTCTTCCCAAGATCTTGGGATGAGGATCCTATCCTCTGCACTGCTGCTAGTCTTTAATTTCTGCTTGCATGAGTACCATTTAAATTTTTTGTGTGTTGGTCTCTCATCATGCCCTCCTGGATTGCACGATGTTGGTGGTTCGGCACCATCATCCCTACTTGGAGAAAGTTCCGGTCGGTTATGTGCTAACTCCTTATTTTGGACCGATCATAGCACCCTTGGTGAGAGATCCTGTCTGCATGTGCATGTGCTTTTGTTCGAAAAAAGGAATGTGGAAAGGAGCAAAGTTGAAAAGAAAAAAAAAACTGGGAAGGAGAAGAAGGAAGGTATATAAAAAAAAAAAAAAAAAGAAGAAAAAGAAGGAAGAAAAGAAAAATAAAAAATAGAATAAAGGAAGTGAAGGAAAATAAAAGAGGTCGTCGGCCCACTATGTGTTTTGGTAATTTTCTTTACTTATGTTGTTTGTGCTTTAATTATTTCTATGCATGAGTGTCAGCAGCTAGTGTTTGGATGGAGTCGAAGGAAGAGAAGTCAGAGGTTCTAGGGTTGTATTTCCTGGTTGAACAACATGCTATTATACCACTATATGAATATTTGCACATTTGCGATGTTTGGAGTGTTTGAGTATTGCTTGAATGAGTTGGTTTCTGAAGTATTTGTATGAGTCCAGTCTAGGGATTGATCTTCTGTACAGGGGGGGTGTATTTTGTGTTTATTCTTAGTTCATGCTTGGGGGCAAGCATGGATTAAGTGTGGGGGATTTGATTGATTGTTTATTTTCCATGTTTTGTTGTCTCTTTTATTATTAATTGAGATAATAATATTGCTACTTTAAGCCTTTTTCCTTCCTTTCTCCTTGAACAGAAATGGAGCATCAATATGAAGGAAAGGAACGAAAAGTTTGAAGATTAGAGCCAAAACTATCAATCGGTGTTGGAGATTTACAAGAACCACATTTCCTCTCCATCCCAAGGCCTTGACATGAAGCTGCCGTGACAGATTCCAGCTTTGACAGCACTGAACATGTTTTTGCGTGCTGCAATTATTTATTCATGTGTGCTCTTCCTGTCTGTTTGGAACCCCATTTTCAGAAACACAAGGCTCCTTGGGTCCTTATTTTACTCCTCACGTTGCTGGCAAGAGCATAGGAGATAAAAGTAACATTCCTCTTGGGTTTGAGAAGAATATTCTCACAAGTTAATAAGCACCTTGAAGACTAAGTTAATGAGTTTTGTTAACTTGTGCTGTCTCATTTCTTGGGGAAGGAAGCTGCCATCTTGAAGACCATAAAAGGAGTGGAGTACAAGCTGAAGAGGGCATTGAAGAGAGACGTGGAGATTGAGAGAAAAATCAGACCAGCAACATAAACTATCACTCTATTTTTCCAGCATTTTACCTTTGAACATTCTAAGCTTTATTTTGTAATTTCAATTATGGATCGTAGCTAAACACTCGATTCCTGGTAGGGATCGAGAGATTGGCAAGCTATGTTTGTTGTGAGACTATGTTGATCTTTAATTAGAAATGGATTTCGTATTTCTTTCCTTCTTGTTTTAATATCAACTTGTTTTTGTTATTTTTAAGCTTTATCAACTTGGATTTAACTTGAACAAGTACAGTCAGTTCTCTTCTAAAACTGTGATTAATTCACTCTTAGGGAACAAAGTAGACAACATATCAGTAGGGTTAAAGGGCATTAACTTGGTTTATGCTGATAGAAGGAAAAGAATTAGACTACCCTCCCATCCCAAGGCCTTGAGAAGGGTCTTCCTGGGTGACAGCTGGGAATGTTACCAGACTAGACCAGACCTTGAGATGAAGAACAACTCTCGATGTCTAGAAGAAGGACCTCACTGATTTTATCAATCACCTAAGCCTTTCCATAAGTTTTCTGATTCCTTTGTCAAAGCCTCTTGGGTGACAGCCGTTTGGCCTAGCAAAGTGGCGGATTAGAACCTTAGGAGATGTCTAGGAAGATTAGGGTGGTTTAAATAGAAGGTTTCTTTTAAATCACTTGTGAAGCAAGGTTAGGGGAATTGCAGTGCAACTGGTTTCCACAACTTTTTCTATGAAACCATTTTGAAACCATTTTTGTCAATGATCAACAACATGACTTTGCCATCTCATTATGATCTCTACCTGGAATTATTTCTCCACTCTGATTTTCTCTAATTTACAACTGTTTAATCGCATGCAATATTCACCTGCTCTATTACAGTATATGATAGTATTTAGTTCTCTGATTTGTAAACTCATTTCAAGACTTTACATTGGATTTGGTTGTTTTCAGGAACTATAAAGATTAGACTAGCTTGTCTCTGTGGATCGATCCTCTCACCACTGTCTACATTACATTTCGTAGCCAGCATTGAGTTGTATTTTTATTACTTTATGCAGGGCATGCGACGACCCTGTCAGCCTTTCAGTGTGAATCGAAAAGCTCTTAGCTTTGCTTCTTCGATAGAAACATCCTTTGGTTTAAAAGCTTCACATTTTTTAGCAAAGATCTTCAAGTGAGTGTAGGGCTTTTCAGTGAAATGCCCACGGAACTTGCTCAAGATGTGGATGATGTTTGACTTGATAACCCAGTCATACTCTTCATGCGGTAGATCAGGACAAGTTTAGCTAGAAGGCTCTACTCCTTGGTTTAACTCTCGAAGAGTTACTCTTCCGACTGCTCGCTCGTACTATCTCATGCACCAGACATAGTATAATTTCAAATGCCAATTGCATAATTTCCTACTTTAACTGCATTTTATATCCAAATTTTGTTTCTTTGAATCTTTTTGAGGGTATACAATAAACAACAATCCATCTTTCTTTTCACTAGTGCAAGGTTCTACAAACGGGCATGTCAGGAACTCTTCTTGACAACTAATGGTACTGTTGATAAGTCAGCAGTTTCTGGGGACTCATCATTTGCTCCTGAATATCAGAGGTTTGGATGGCTGCTGTTTCTGGCCCTCCGCGCACATGCATTTGGCCGACTTAAAGATCTTGTGACTTGCACGAATGGTTTAGTCTCTATACTGGTTAGTTGAATTTCCTAAGTTTCTGCAGAAGAGGCTTTACACAATCTACCTTCTTTTTGCTTTACATTTTCGTTTTCATTTTTTCTTGGCATTTTCTTTCTCTGCAATGATCTATGAAACAGGCTATTTTAATAATCCATGTTCCAGCTCACTTTAGAAATTTCAGATTTGGTGATTCTCAATTTGGTAATGCTCTTACTCTTGGCACAGTGTGTTAAAATTTTCCTTCTTTTGTGGTAGGAGTTTCATATTTGAGATCTTAATGTTTTATTTATTATTTATTGTTTTTCAGTTACGAAAGACGACAAAGGGATTGACTTGGTTGCATCTCTTTGCAATAAATATGACACCTCAGAAGATGAGCTAAGGAAAACATTGGCAAAGACCAATAGTTTAATAGCAGATATCCTGAAGAAGAAACCCCGTTCAGCTTCTGAGTTAAAAAATGAAAACACACTGAACATTAACACAGGTGTGGTTTGTAAAGTTCTTATGCACACATTATAACAAATGTTTTTCTGATGTTATGTGCGCCTAAGGATTCAATTCTTTCTTGTGCAGATGGCTTAATCTATTATGAAGATTTGATGGAAGAATCATCTCTGCAGTCCAGTTTGGATATTCTAGAGAAGGACTATGATGATTCAATTCATAATAATGGTGGTGAACTAGACGAGAGGTTTTTTATCAATGAGGAAGACAGCTTACTTGGTTTAGGTATCCTATCTGGAGGTGCTTTGAATACACCTGGCAGTAAGGTAAATTTTGTTGCTGGGATGGATGTAAATTGTTGAAAAGTGAGTAATTTCTTCCATCTCGTGTAAACTTGATTTAGTTAATTGTTTTTGCAGAGGAAATTTGATTTAATATCCTCTCCTACAAAGACAATTACAAGCCCACTCTTGCCCCCACGGGTTCCTCACACCATCTCCACGAACCCCGGCCATGGCACGGTCTCCGACCCTACATTCAAGGAAGTATCACCGGAAGAAGAGGAGGAATCCTTGTGTCGCTTGCGGCATATGAAATTGAAAGGGAAAGTGGGTGACAAGAGGAAGCAGGGCCCTTCTCCCAGACCTGAAGCAGAACTTAAGACAGAACCGGATGCATCAGCTGATTCCAAGCTGAGAAGGGTCAAGAAGAGAGCAGGACGGTACACCCTTCCTCGTACATCTGTGACCCCATCGGATTCCGATGACCTGTGCAGTAATACAGGATTTACACCATGCTCTGACCATATGTTTGGAATAAACAACAATGAGGAAGAGGATGCTCCCACTGCACGACACCAGACAAATGACATTTCCCCAGGTACAGCTCCAGCTAAGGAGGACTTTCCCAGGCCTGAGGGAGAGGAGGTTACGCTCTCCAGTTTGATGAGAAAGCTAGAAGAACAGTCCAGCCTCTACAAGGCTCAGAATGAGATGCTGCGTAAACTTCTAGAAGAGCAGCAGCACGCTAATGCACTCACTCTAGCGCTGATCAATAAGATTTTCTGATGAAGTATGTTTCTATTTGGTCCTTTTACTCTCATACTATCGTGTTCTAGCTCAAATAAGTGGCACGAGTTTGGTTATGTAGCTTATGGAATATGATGAATGAGGTTTAGGGTGTTTGATACTAGACTTTAAGGTGCTTTGGATTGATCCCTAATTAGAAAAACACCATTGTTGTGTTGGAGACAGTTGTTGGTTCATTGTTTCATTTCGTTAGTTACCTCTATTTTGTGGCAGCAATTTTACTGATTTGTGTTGATTGAGTAGGAATGTTTTCAAAAAAACTAAGACAAATGCCGAAGTTTTGCAGTAAGTACTATGGATTGGCGAAATAGGGGCACACTTTTATCTTTCACGCTGTCAAGTTGTCAACATGCATCGTCCCTTTTTTGTTGCACACTTTTATCGGTAACTATAACTTTCGAATTTCAAGCATGTTTAAGAGAGGAAGATTATTTTTCTTTCTTGCCTTGTGCCACTTCTTAGAGGCAAAAGGAAAGAAGCCAAAGAAATGGATTGGGATAACCTTTAAAGGAAAATTAGAGGCTGTTTAGAGGAAACCTTAGGTGCTTTTCTACCTTCTTTATACCAGCTGAAAACTTGGAAATTGGAATATGTCCCTTCTAGCCATTTTTTTGGGCAATATGAATTGTCTGGTCTACAAGGAATTGTTGACTGTAAAACAGTTATCGACCATTACTTTCCATGTATTTCTTAAAGACCTTCGTATATACTGAAAGCTGGTTTGGACCAAGGTTGTAAAACCCGGCCCGGGACATTGACCCGGGCAGGTCAGAGGGCGAGAGGGTCAAAGGTTCAACCGGGTTCAACCGGGTTCAACCGGTAGTATCGACCCGGTCTATTTAATAATATTATTTATATATTTTTATAAATATAAAATTTAATTAATTACCTTATAAACTAAAAACACAAACAAAAAAATGAATTAATGAAATGGGATTAAAGGAAATGAGTGGCCAACCCGGTTTGACCCGGTTTGACCCGGCACCGGGTCACCAGGTCTCCGGTTGAACCGCCGGGTCACCCGGGTTTTTGCCGGGTCAGCAAGAGTCCGGTTTTAGGGGGTTAACCGGACCGGTCAGGCCACCGGTCCCCGGTCGGACCGGTCGAACCGGCCGGGCCGGTCCGGTTTTTACAACAATGGTTTGGACATATATTTATGGTACAACAATTCAGTACCCATCATTTCGCATATTTCTAATTATTTTTCAAGTTGGTTGTCATTCATGGATTTACAAGACATGAATTAAAAATTCAACACATCAGTTTCATGGGACTAAACTAACCTCATCCATTAGCTTGACCTGAAGTGAGTGATATTTAAATACTAGAACTCTTTTTTAAGTGGTTTTATGTAATGAGTCATAACAGCTCAGATTCTGTGAGTACTGTATATGTAGTATTGGAATAAAATTATGACTAATTCAGTGAGATATTAAAATTAAGGTTTGATTTAAAAGTGAGACAAAATGTCATGGTTTGATATAACTTTTTCCATATATGGGTGAGTTGGCCCTACTTCGCCACAGTCGCAGCTCTCCTCTACTCATCTCTCTTCTGCACTCTTCCACCATGCCACCAAGACGCGCCAACCCGATCGACCATCCTCATCCAGCTTCTTCTTCTGAAGTTGAAGATGACACCACTCGCTCATGGCGAGGAGGAAGAATCATCCTCTGATGAGGAACAAACACAAGCACCCTCTCCTCCCCCAAAAACCCAAACCCTATCCCCGAAATCCCTTGCCGCAAAACCCCAATCCCAACCCTCCAACACCAAAAATCCAAACCAAAACAACGATTCCGGTTCTGATTCCGAATCTGAGGATGAATCTGAATCGGGATTTGGTTCTGAGGAGGACGAATCCGAAGAGGAGGAACAACAACCCCAGCCTGTATCTCCTCCAAAAAAACCACCACATCTTAGAAGAGAAGGTCGTCCAGTGAGGCTGATCAGACTCTCATTGTGTCCACGTCCAAGACCGTGGCTGAAAATGGTGGTGTCGGGGGATCTGTTGGGGAGAAGTCAGAGGATGGCAGGAAGCTGTTAAGAAAGGGAACGATCCTAGTTCCTACCACAAAATTATACAGCACTCTGTTGGGAAAAAGTGGGCACCAAGCCAATGCAACAAATCAACATGGTATAGTGAACAGAAAAATACAGTAAACATGAATCAGCAAGCATTCAGCTTCACGGCTAAATTATTATTACAAGTGCAAAACAATTAGCTTACCACAGTTATCTTAATAAAAAAATGAAACAAGATATTATTAGAGATAATAAACAAGGAGTACATAGGTCCTGGTTCAGATAGCATACGACCTGAGTTGTATACTGATAAATGGAAGAAAAAGAAACTCATAAGTCATGACCAGGCTAACGAGTCACGTCCCTAGTGATGCCTGGTTTAAATATATAGCATTGATGGAGGTGTATAAACTATTGAAACTGACCTCATTCAGCAGCAGATCCCGACCATACCGTAACTGAGTGCTAGAGTTGAAGATATGTTCCATACCATCCATCATGGAACTATCAGCAGCATCAGAATCATCAAACTTGGAACTTTCCAATCCAATTGTATCAGAAACTGTGGAAGGAATTGTGACTGGACACAAATGTAGCATATACGGGGCAGACATTTGAGATTAAATTCACGCTGGGTTGGACTTCAAGGCCTTTAGATTTGCAGGAATGTACTGAACGTGACAAAGTGAGATCTTCTCTACCAAGCAGCACATATCCAGCAGCAGGCCAGTCAGATGGTGGACATTCCCGGCATATATCCAGGGCCTACAAGGGGAAGAAACAATTTCCGTAGTAGTCAAAAAGAAGAATTCTAAATGAACAGAGCAATCACTACATGAAATAATGCTAGATGCTGAAAAGGCGGCATGATTATTTCTGAAGAATAAATGCTTCCACAGATGGAGCACTTGGAATAGGCAATAAATTAAATCAAAGAGTTTTAGTATTACCTTTTAAAAATAATAAATTTCTACGTGAATGGAGAGTTGTGTTTTTTCATTTTAAATTGAAGACTCGATTCTGTTAGCATTTGGCCGGATTTAGGTGTGATTAGTAATTAGAAAGTTCTTTCAATCGGCATCATTTGAATTGTTCAAGCTTGTAGATAGAGAATGGCCCAGTCACCACTATAACCTGAAAACTAAAAAAGACAAATGAACTTTCAAGTTTCAAACCCTAATGTAACATTCCAGTGGAACATTAAAACCGAAAATAATGATAAAATCATCCTTAATTTAGTGTTCTCAGTTCATGTTCATAGTAGGTGGATAAGTGTATTTTCCAGTCTGGTTTCAGCTTCAAGTTGCATAAAACAAAATTGAACGTCGTAACCAAAAGTCTAACAATTACCCGTCTCCCTGGACATAAATCCCCATATTTGAAGTTTGTGGCCCACTTATATTGATTGGGGGTAGGAATAAAATGTCACCTCACAACACTGTCAAGGAAGAAAGAATGTGTGAAATTAAACTTGTTCGAAAACAATACTGCACAAAGCTCCGTGCTAGTTACGACTATGGTGAATCTGTAGAGGCGGGATGACAACGCCCTAATTCAATGGATGAAGAAAAAACCATCCATATCTATGTTTACCTACAATAATGAGCAACCCCTTCATGAAAGCTAAAATGATTAAACCTAATAGTGAGATTCATTATCAATTCTTCTTCCAAAAGGCAGCCATAAGTCTCCAATCTATAATGTTTCTTACTCGCATTAAAAAAAACGAGCCAACTTACATGCCGCAGAGGAAGAGATACACCAGATGGAAGAGAGTCGAGCTGCTGCAGGCCAAATCTTTCGCCAACCATTGCCAATACTGTGACCTCCGCACTAGTACAGCATGATCCCACAGCAATGTTACAGTAAACACCAGATGATATCTTCTTCCCTATCAGCTTACCTCCACATAGTAAGCTGTAGAATGAGACTACCTTTCGCGCCCACCTCACAGAAGAGCTTCCTTCTTTGCGAATTAAATTTGGGAGATCGCTTATGTTAGTAGAACAATAACCATGTCGCAAACAGTCTTCAAGCCATCTGAATAAACAAGGAGCAGTTTTCTGGGAGAAAGATATATCATATATCCCAATTTTCACAAGTGCAGGAAAATCACGAATATAATGATCCATGTAACAGTCCTCATTAAATCTTTATGAGAAATAGAAAAATAGTTCACGTGACCTTACAAATTTCAGCAAATCTTTATGAGAATAGAGTTTCAAATCAACCCAAAATTCAAGAAGAAAATTACAAGCATTACCAGTACGGACTAATGTTGTCTCAGCTATGCCCTTAAAATAATAATACTAACAACAACAATGTAAATAATAGTACCAATAAAAATAAAGCAGACCAATCCTTCAAATAACAATGAAAATGCAGTTTCCACACCAGTTACAGATTAAATGTACTTCAGAAGTTGACAAAATGTGAATATCGCATCGGAAAGATAGTTAAAAAGAAATTTGCATAGACATTAACAATAATCAAAACTGCACACTTTAAAGTTCAGTCTTTCAACTCTGGAAGAGTATAAACTGGCACTTAACAATTACCATTAGAGAGAGCATCAAGCCACTAAATTTTGATGCATCACACATCACAGGCTAGAAAAGTATTTTCAAAGAGAATAGTTCTTGAAATGGTATGCCAGAAGAAAGGCACGAAAGGAATATTAAGAAAGTTCACATAATAAAAACAAGAACTAGTTAGAAAGCTGTTTCAGTAGATTATAGTATTTGAGTCATAATGTAATAGTCTAAATAAGAAACTAGGCTTACCCTTTCCAAAGTTTATGTAGTTTCAGACTTTCATACAAGGCATGTAGACAATCCAAAATCTCCAGCAATAGCTCATTGTTAAATTATAACCTTGCTTAGCTACAATATTTGATTCACTGGTATCTACTATGCCCCCATCAAGACCCATTTGACAAGAAACCCTTTCCCTGCCATATTCTGCGAAAGGAGAATTGCTTATCCAATACACTAGCAGGAACTGCATCAGTTAAACCAGCCTTTGCAACTTCTAGGCTTGAATTGATAACTTCTGGATATGAAGTAACAAGATCATCCATGATAATCCGACATGAAAGCAAAGTGCGGAACAAAACATGGGATAATCCAGCAAAAGGCAGCATGAGAAACCTCTATTATATGATGCCATGAGAGGAATCCGATCACTAGTCCAAATTGTTCTTTCATCAAACTCCATCATTATGCTAAATTTTCCTGTCCTCAACATAAATAGACTGGATTATAAGGAGAGAACAAAGTGACATAGATTTCGTTATCAAATTAAGCAAAGTTGCAAATAAAAAGTAGAGCAGAAAAGAATCCTAAAGCGTATCATCAGAAAATTAAGAAACCCAAAAATCTTTAAATCCTATTAATAGTAATGCAACAACAGGAAAAGCAGTAGATATAATTATGTACCTGTGGCTCTTCCAACAGATCCTTCAGAACCAGATGTGAGGGGAATATAGGCCTGTCTCCTTTGATCTGATGATCAAATACACCGACAAAGTTCACATTATGCTGCGGACTCACACCAATTTCTCTTCTTGAACGGGATTTATCATGTGCACCTAAATCATGTTGCTAATAGCCTAATACTTTTCAACTCTGTGCATAACCATGAAAACCCAACTTTTGTTTTCCTTCTTAAAAATAAAGTCATGCATACTAGGAACCAAGTGTATACAGATATGCATTCACGCAACTATTAATGAACGTATTATTAACAAACAAATACTGGCTGAAACATACAAATTAACAGTTAGTTCAAAGACTTTCTAAAGTTTATACATCAAATGAGGGACAAACAACCAAATCAAAAGCGAAAAAACAACAAACCTAAGAACAACTATACAATTAAGAAAGAGTCCGGATTACACAAGAGCTAACGCCCAAAGATATCAATTTCGTGAAAACGACATGTCTTCAGCAGACCTCTTCTCGCACACAAAACCCATAAAGCATAGGCTTTTCCCCCTATGACAGATGCTAAACACAAGCAAAACAATAGGAAACAAGAACCCAATTAAGCAATTAAGCAATTAAGCGCGAAGAGGAAGATCGGCAGAAGGGTATGGCGGACTGTACCAGATGGGTCCTCGGAAATGAGCAGGCTTGAAGAGAGCGATTCCAGAGATACAGAGATTGAGAGAGTGAAAAGTAAAGAGTAAGCGATACGAGGCGTCTAATTTACACAGCGTCTGTTTTTGTTTTTGTCAAGTCGGTGAAAAGACAGCTTCCAAGACTTCTTTTCCTTCTCAAATACTGAAATTAATTTGTTATTCAAAAATAAATTCTCAAACCTTTTCAACAATTATCATGTTTTTCTTTTCTTTTCTGAAAGGAACAATTATCATGTTAATTACTTTTATTTTCCATTATTTTTACATATTATGTATATAACCTATTTTTAAACTTAGCATCCAAAATTTTCAGTCTTTTTTATAGGCACCTAGTCTCATCTCAACTATTTAGTTACTAGAAAATGTATAGAATGAGACATTGAGTTAATTAGTCGTCCATTGCCCTATTGTACATCTGCCTGCCATTGGAACATCTTTTCATTTACGTTTTTCCTGCCTGTCAGTGCCAGCTAGTCTCATCTCAACTATTTAGTTACATGGAAAATGTATAGAATGAGACATTGAGTTAATTAGTCGTCCATTGCCCTATTGTACATCTACCTGCCATTGGAACATCTTTTCATTTACGTTTTTCCTGCCTGTCAGTGCCAGCTAGTCTCATCTTAACTATTTAGTTATATGGAAAATGTATAGAATGAGACATTGAGTTAATTAGTCGTCCATTGCCCTATTGTACATCTGCCTGCCATTGAAACATCTTTTCATTTACGTTTTTCCTGCCTGCCAGTTGCTTTCTTTTCATTTACATTTTTCAAAAGTTTTTACTTATTTTTTCAGATAGTGTAGGCTGTGTTTGGTAGCTTAGGTAGTTCCCATTTCCAACAATATGCTAAAAAGCCTGATTCTGCTTCCAAACTGCGGGATGGATAGATAGAGATGATGACGATGCCCTTATGACACCAAAAAAGTACTTCTACTACTTCCCTTGTAAAACCTACTGCCCAATCATCCGACACCATTTTGTTTCCATGTTTGACCAAATGGGGAAAAAAAGGGGAAGAAAGGTCAGCTGAGAATTCCGTGGCTAATCACTGAGTGCCACGTGTATAAGTCCCCTGCATTTTTTTAGTTTTTAACTGACATGGCGTGCATCCGTGCACCGGGGAAACTATTAGAATCATGATACACAGCAAGCCTCTCAAGTTGTAATGACTGTGAAGAGAAGAGTATATATGAATATCTTGCAACAGTTTTGATCACCAAGCAAATACAATTAGCAGTATAAACCTCGCCATCCAGAGGGATCTAACCATAACATGATAAAACTAACAGACTGGAAAAAAAAACTCAGACCTCAAATAGTCAAACAATCAAATCCGCCAAGAAGTCCATTTTAAAAGGAAATTTGATATCAGGATTAGAGAATAACTTCATTTTCTCCAGCAATAGGGAGTTGAATCAATAGCTTAAACCAGGAAATGGACACAAACTAAATGAAGAAACTTTCATAAACAAAACTACAATCTTACACCAACATTTGTCTATACTCAGAAACATTGTTAATGATACTCTTCCATGTTCTTCAAATTCCATATCAAAGCTTCAACAAGGTACACAGATGCTAACCTTCCGCAATCTATCCAGAGCCCCACTGGTATCAAAAGTTTCATTTCCTTGCTCATCCATTGTAAAAGCTGCCAGTTTAGCTATGGTAACACCACAAGTAAATGGATGCCCAGGATTACTACAAAGCCCAAGGAGGAAAGCACAAAGTTAAGAAATATCAACAAGTGTATAATTCCTATGGAGAAAAGAAAGGTACAAATTCACACAACGAGAGGCTAGAAAGAACATGAGAAAAGGGGCACGAACCTGATTGAATCCTCATATCTGACATGTACATTGCTTATTGAAATCTTAAGATTTCCAATAATAGTAGCAATCAGATAACCAAGCCATGAATTTCCAGGAGGAGGCTGCAAAAAGGTTAAAAGTCAATTACATATCTGATCATTGCAATTATTCCCATGTTTTCTTAGAATTGACAATCAATCAATTCCACATCTTTGCAAACATAAAGAAATAGTAACTTTCTTTCACCAACACTATTTACTACTTGATGATGTAGTCTGTGAATGCTCTTATATAATTTATTAGTTAAACCAATAATAGTCGAGTGACTAGGTAAGTGCTACGGTTTCAATCAGCAGAAAAATGGTAATATTGTGGGAATCTTTAGCCCAACAAACAGATTAATGTTCAAAACAATATATCGTTACTAACATTAAGAACAAACACATATGTCACTCCTCTTCAAAGGTTCAAATATTTGAATAATCTTTGCATGAATACCATATAATCCAATAACAGTAAATTTAAAGAACATGCAATTTTGAGTAACAGACAATAATAGAAACAAAAGGACATACACTTCCTAACTTTGATCTTGATGTTGCTTCAAGGGTGGCTGCTTCTGCTTCCTGTACAAACAGAAAAGGGAGATAAAAAAAAGATTTCATTCTCGTTACTGGACTAAGCTCCTAAATTTCTCCTTTGAGAAAGAAATGGAACTTAAAAACAATTCTTCCCTAAAAGAAACGGAAGAGGAAAAAAGACGAAGAGATCACTCATGCATACATGTGGGGGGTGGGTGAGTGAGTGAGAGAGAGAATCTGTTGAAGTTTTGCTTAAAAAAAAATTCTCTGATACTCCTCCTATAGCAAATAAATAGACACAAAAACCTCAGAACCCATATAACAACCAAAAATGCCATAATCAACGAATGATAAAATATAAGTCAATTAAACCAAGCAAAAAAAAATCCCCACCTTAAACATGCTATCATTGGAAACAGGATGAGCTAGAATGAAGACCCGGTCAATAAGAACAATCACAGGTTCTTTGCCCAAACTTTTCCACGGAACCTAAAAAATTAAAAGAAGGACAAAAAAGAATGAAGAAAACCAAATAACTCAGACAGTCACATAATTGGAAGCCATCTCCTAAAACCCAAATTGCAGCTTGGATCACTAAACATTCACAAAAGCAATGTAAAGGAGCATTCAGATGCCAGTCAATTAAAGGTGATTGATTACTCATATTTTGTACATGATCAATATTCTCTCTTTTTATAGCTGCTGTGAAGGTTTAGAAGATAGGTTCCACCCAACTGCACTCACTCTTTTATCACTTAAGTCAGTTAAAAAAAAATCATTCCACAGTATGGGAATTTTAGACAGGCACATACTGCATATGACCACAGCCTCAGAAAAATGTTCCCTAAAAAATAGCAGTTATAGAAACTATTTTTGAAAAAAAAAAACTAAAAAGTGATGGTACCCTCGAAGTAATGGTACCAACAAAACCAGCTTTAAGAGTAACTGGAAGTTTTAGTGAATTTAACGCCTCTGCCTTCAGTTTCAAATCTTTTAGAACAACATCACCTGCAAAAATAAAAGGAATCACTCAAAAAGGTTTGAATAGAATAAGGCAAAAGTTGGCATCCAACAGAGTAAAATTGGCATGCATGTGTCTCATCACTAAATGCATGACATATCATCTTAGCCATGAAGAACCAGAAACCACAAATGTTTCTACAAAAGCTCGAGGAATTAGTCGTTCACAACCACGGATTAAGCAACCAAGTAACTTGGCGCTCTCTTCCCTGCATTTGTTATCTGCACTGCTGACATTACAACAAATTCAATATAGATACTTTCTAGCTTGGGTCTGAGAGGACAAGATCTTTCTTTAACACAAGAAACCATAAATAGCAATCAATAACAATAATCATTCACATCACCTTTGTTTTAGATAGGTCAACAGCTGTATGAGATGGCGACGAAGTGCTGGAAGGACGTAGGCAGGATTTTTTTCTGATAATCTCCCAGCCACAGAGATCACATACTCTCCAACATCAAAATCCTGTTGCATCAGCAATTAGACTATCAGCCTGAGCTAGAAAATCATCAAATCCTCTGTTCTCGTAAAGAGAGGAAAAAATAGATCGACGAACTGTGACATTAGCATCAGCAACAGCAGCAATGAGAAGCTTTTCCACCAGCTGCAGTATTCACCACATCAAATTCATAAGCTTGAACAAAGCATCTAAAATGTAAAACCTATTGACAATGGTTCGTATGAACTAAAATAATTTGTTCTCTATGTGTTGCGGGGTTGTCTTTTGGGTTTCTGGGCTTCCGTTTAGCTGCAGCTGTGGGTGTGGTTGCCTTTTGGTGTTGGTCTTGATGGTTTTAGGTGTCTGTCGGCTTGTTATTTCTGGTCCGTTTCTAGATTTTGGTGCTGCGTTTTCATGCTTCTGTAGTATTAAGTCTATTAGGTCCAGTGGGTTCTTTGTATGGTCTGGTGGGGTCTAGTTTGTGTCGTGAGATTAGTCTTGGGGAGAGATATCCTCTGCCTGCCTGGTCTTCCTCTACGTGTTTGGTTCCGGTTTGTGTCGTGACCTCCATTTGTTTTTTCATCTTCTGAGCTCCCTTTCTGTATGTGTATGCTGTGGGGTGCTGTGGTCGTCTGCGCATCTATCTTGGCGGTGGTCGTGGCTGGTCCATCTGGTGGCGTGTTCGTCTTTTGAGTTGTCTAGCTGCTCCCCGTGCTTGGCCCTTCTGGTGGCGCTAAGTGCTTCTGATGTGGGTTGTGTGAGCTTAGGTTTCTTTCTTCTGTATTGTTCTTGCTGGTTGTGTGGTTTCATGTTTTTGGTTTGGTTTTTGAGCCTCTTTAGGCAGGCTCTAGTTCTGGTTTTCTGTTCTCTTGTCATGTTCTTCATGACCTTTCTTTAATAAATCCTCTGCTTATTAAAAAAAAAATTGTTCTCTAAACATGAAGATATAATGTAGAATGCAATCCCTTCTTCTGATCTAAAAAATGTTTACTTCTGGACAGTAAAACACTAATCTTATATGTTTATGTTCCAAGCAAAGTAATCACTTGATATACCTTAGTTAAATTTATAAATTATTAAATGCAGAAGAGACTGAGTAAAACAGGGTTCAGCATTTAGCAATTACCACTTTTTGACCCCAAACCCTAATAAATAAACACAAAAGAGAAAAGTGTAGTGATGTAGAAACTTAACCTCCTCAATAAGACGCCACCTCTTCCCGCCTGTTCGTGTGGACCTACTAGAACCAAACTGTGTCGAACCAATACCAGAAAAAGAATTTGCAACTAATTTGCAACAACAAAGAGCAGCATCTTTTCGAGTGGCTCCATCTTCATCATCTAGGTATACAACAACTGATTCTCTGACAAACTCAAGAAGTTCATGACCCTAGACCAAAAAATAGCATGAGTGAAGTTGTCAGAGCAGCCAGGCTTCAATCAGTTAAAGAATGTAAGTAAACCTTGAAATTGAATCGAGCTAGAGTCTGCAAAGCAAGTTGCACCAAGGCTGGACCACTAAGATCTGAAACTTGCTGAGTCACAATGGCAGTAGATCCCCAAGCCATGGGAACAGCTGGCCTTGGCAGAGAATTATATGACTTTGAAAGAGCTAAAGAAATGCAGTCAAGCAGTCGATCTTGAATAGTAGGCAGCAAAGATGGAATACTGAAACAGCAATCAATTTCATTACTATTTGTAATCTCTCTCAAGGGGTATATGGTAATAAAAGGTCTATAAATAAAACATTATAAATTTATACCTAACACTAATTAGCTCAAGGGCATCAACAAGGGTTGGAGAAAGACCAGCAGAAAGCATAACATCCAAAAGGCTGCGAACATAAGGTTCCATAGCAAGTCTCATGGCTTTTGCAATGCTTCCTACACAAGCCAAAGCTTCAAGCGACGGTTTACCCCTGCGTGGTGCAATCTACAGTGGGGAATCAGATAAAATAAAGTTAACAGTACCATTCCCCACAAACAATGTAGCAGAAACCTAAGAGCGTGCAAAATGGATGGAGGATAAAATAGAAACAAAACCAGAATGTTGGCAACAGTTTTACCTATATCAGGCACTTACTGCATCAAGCAAGTGAGTCGTAATTGTTGGAAAATAGTTAACAAGTTTGCCATCCAGAGCACCAGCCATCTCTCCTAGCAGGTATTCTCAAGACAGCAAGAATATGATCCATGCAAATCTAAAATACATCATAAAATTTCTCACAATTCAAAAACTAACTGTTAAAGCACATGCTTCTCAAAAAATGGTATTAGTGCTTGCTACCATGACTAGAGAGGAAGCAAAGCTAACATACTGTTAAGTAATTTGTCACAAATCGATCCCGGAGGAAATGAGCAATGCGAGGTAGCAATGAAGTTATGCTCAGGCGGACAAGCCGATCTCGGTGCTCAAGATATCTAAGAACTATATCAGTAACTTCTCTGTACCTTGACAACATGAACTCACCAGTGTTCCTGCACGTATGAATGCATGTACCCAAGTGTCAGCTGCACTTATAGAATTGAATCCATGGGACACATTTAAAGAAATGAAAGAACTAACAGAAACAACGGGTTAATTAAAAAGGGCAAGCTGGTGGTTTTCTAAACTAAACTACTCCAATAATTAAAATTATTTTTTTATTAGAAAAGTAATTCTATCTACACCAGACCTCAAAAGCTCCCCAACAGCAAGTAAAGAACCATGCATGCTATGAACAGGGACATTTTTACCCAATCCATCTTGCGTAGCCTCAAACATGCGATAATACCTGTCAAATGCACAACAAAATTGAACTCATTTCAATATGAAACAGAGTGAAATAGCAAGAAATGGGGGTAGAAGTTCAATGCTTTCAGGAGAACAAGAGACGTCCAATCAAACTATTCAGGCAAGTACTAGTAGACTTTTTTCTCATCACATAGATATAAGAAAGATGTCCAAGAGCAGCAAACCTTGGCAAGGCACAACAAATCCACTAAGATTGGCCCACCAGTGAAAGATTTGCAAACAAAATGCCTCTTCAGTTAAACATTTTTCTCTTTCAACAACTAGGCAAGCACGCAAACAAGTACTACTCTCTTAATGAGTTATGATTACCACAAGCAATAGATTTTTCTTTGCATTTTCAACTTCTTCATCCCAAATGTTATTAATGTCATGCATGAAATTAAGTTAGAACATCTCTGACAAAAATACGTACTGACCATTGCACACGCCAATGTGTCTCACTAATAAGAATTAGTCTTCTGCCGAAGGATGTATGGTGGAATGGCTCTTCCTAGATCAGCGCTCACGACGGTCCGCGGTACCTGCAATGCGCCGGAGGGGGTCTCCGGCGGAAACACTCCGATGCTTAAGTCAGTATGTGTACTGAATTTGGCAGAGTTTAGGCCAGTAAAGTATGCTTACCTGCCTCCTTTTGTGGGGGAGGTATTTATAGAAGAATGGGGCGTTTCCGCCCATGTAAACGAGTATGGAGCTATCGCTCGCGTTAGGGTCTGTGGTTCGCCCTTATCGTGACACGCTACCTTGGCGGTAGGTGTATAGGTAGATATTGCCACGGTAGGATAATGGCCGGAGCGTTCTTCCTGACGCGTGGTTTCCCTTGGGGGTGAGATAACTCCTTAAGCCATCCAAGAGGTCCGTGATAGGAGCCTATAGGGCATCGTTAGCCCTCATAGCGTTAGCCTTTGGGGAAGGCAGCAACCTTGTCCCTACCGCGGCGGTGCGAAACAGTAGCTATGTCCTTTCCCACTGGGTGATAGACGAAAGTACCCCTACTTTTAGGTGAATTGTTATCATAAGCCCAACTGAAAATGAGCCCGAGTGTTTACCAAGGGCTAACGTTCCTTCTCTTATGGAGAGTCCCTCTAAATACCGGGGCGGTTCTGCATCAGAAGGTGGTCCTGACGGTTTTTTTGTCAGGATCTATAAATCAGAGGTTTCTCTGCGCCAGTTTCTTCGCATTTTCACGTCCTTTCTTTTCATATTTCGCCATGGATGAACTGACTCGCAATTTCCTGATCTCTAAAACTCTGACCCTGAAGAATCTTACTGAGGGTGACATCGGCTTCCTGGAGAGGATGATCGCCAAGACCTCCGAGGATGTCTTGGAGTTGCAGGGGGTGCTAACCCCTATTCTGTCTAGACAGCTGGGAATAACTCTGGAGGATTTTAGTCCCCTAGAGAGTTTGGTGAAACTGGCCACTATCACTGCTCACCTTGATGTGGTGGCCTCGATGCTGCAGCAGAGGAAAGATCTGCTGGCCTGCTGCCTAAAGGGCATGAGAGCCTGCTCTGCCGAACTGACCTCCATCACTGACGCTTTAAGGGAGGTTCCCGTTGTGCCAGGGGAAGGTGATGCTGGGTCCAATATCTGACCGCTGGCTTTGCTTCTTCTCGTTGTTTTTTCTTATGTTTCCTGTACATATTTGAACGCTAAGGCCGCCTGGCCATAAATAAATAGCTGTTTCTGCTTTTTCCCAAGTCTCCTTTTTTTTTTTTTTTTTTTTTTGCTTGGTTGCTTGCTACATTGGTTGGAAATATTTATCATGAGCCCAACTGAAAATGGGTCTTCCTCGGGACATTGTACTGCAGTGGTCGTGTTCCGGGAATTAGCAATGAATGATCTGTCTTGACTGTTGCAGGGCCGTCTTTTTAGTGGCAGGTGGTTGGGCGGTTATTTGGTGCCCTTTGATTGGCGCATTCAACGAGCAGATGTGCCTATGGCGGATCGGATTCTGCAATTACGGTTATTTTTCCCAAGCGTCTTAATTGATTTTTCAGGGATCTGCGCGAGGATCGAAGTGCTTACTCGGCTATATAATTGATTTTTCATCCTTTTCCTTCTCTTTTGCTTTTGCAGGTCACATGGCAGATTTTTATGAACGTGAGTCTCGGGCGACTCCTCCGACTTCGCCGGATTCGGACAATCCTCCGCCGTCGCCACCGTGGAGGCCTTCCAAACGCCTGATTAGGCGCCAGCGTCGCAAGAAACCGGTGAAGGTGAAGAAACAGACCTTTGAGTCCTTCTTTGCTGATTTTACGCCCCACTACGCGGCACTATCAAAAGATGATGAAACGGCAACGTCTGCCCCTCCTCCTTCTTTGGAGAAAGAGGTGCCGGCTCCGAGCACTGTTCTGAGGCCAGTTGCTTCTACCGTTGGGGAAAGCTACCGCACTCGTTATGAAGAGATGGTAGTCCACGCGACAAAGCTTGCGCCCAAACCAGCCGACTATTTCTTCTCTTACAAGAGAGGACTACCGTCGTCTCCGGAGGACTATGATTATTGCTACGATATGAGCCGGGCCGATGAGGATTAGCGCCTTTGCGCTAGGCCTATTGTAAATGTCGTTTGACATCTTTATGAATGAAATAATGCCTTTCTGTCTTTTTCTTTTGTCCTTACTTTTCCGTTAGCCTTCCGGCCTTGTTGATAGCTAACGTGAGTGGTTATTTTTCTTGGCGAGGCAACTGTTTCGCGGTTACTCTGACTAGGTCAACTCTGTTGCCCTTTTGGGGAGTCCCGACGAATAACTTCTCTTTTTTCAAATTTCTTTAATGCGCTTCCACGTGGCCAACTTCTTTTACACGCGTCTTCGCCCGATTGGTGACTCAATTAATGCGGTGGCATTTTTATCCTTTAAGAAGGGCCATTCTCCGTTTTCTCAAAACTTTTGCCCTCACTTCGAATTTTTCCTTTTTGTCTTCCTTCGTCTTCTTCTCCGAATACCTTTCCGGCGGCTCGCCACTGTCCGCCGATTTCTCTGCAATTCTTCTCCTTTAAGGTATCAATTCGACCCTTCTCAGATTTCCTTTTTTGTTGGTTTTCTATGGCTAGGAATAGACCTCGCCAGATTATCTCTAGGCCCATGGATCCAGAGGTCGCCCAATCACCGAGCATTTTTACATGCGACGTGGTTCTGAAAGCCGAATTGGAGGAACATGGTATTACCTTTCCTCCTGGGCATGAGCCTTCTATCCCTGGAAGTGATATGCGGCTTCATAATCCAGCGTGGGGACACAGTAGGCTTCTTTACTTTAAGATGTTCCTTTATGGTTTCCGCTTTCCCGTTCATGAGTCGATACTAACTCTGCTGCGAGAGTACAGCCTTAATCCTGCCCAGATAACTCCTTCCTCCTGGTGTGCGGTTTATGCTTTTCTTCGCGCTTGCGAGTTGAAGAACATTTTTACCCCATCTATCAATTTGTTTCGCAAATTCTTTAGCATGATTTGCCATAATTGTTTAATCGAGATTACTCCCCGGTGGGATGATGCGCTCGTGCAGTCATTTTGGCAACGTTTCCATGGCTTCAAGAAAGGAGTAGCTGATTGGAAAAGCAGTTTCTTTATTCTGGAGCTACCGTCCCGTTTGTGGCGTATTAATTTCAATCAGGAACTGATAGGCCCCGTTTGGACGAATCCCGCGATATTGTCCAGAACTGAGTTGGACCAGGCTAACGCTTTATTAGACGAGAATACTCACTACCGCATTCGCGCCTTTGCTCTGTTCAAACCTCTGGAAGAGTGCGTTATGGGTGAGCCTATTTCTTTCCACACTTTCTTTGCTTTGGTCATCGCACGCTTTGTTTGCTATAAGAAGCTAACGGTTGATTCCCAGGTGACACTGGTGCTCCTCTGAACGTAACGCCACTTCAAACTTTACCGGCCTCGCCTTCGACCGAGGGTTCTACTCGGGAAAACGTTCGACCCCCGAGGAGGAGGATTAAGACGGTTGCGCGGGGAGGGCGAAGGCCCGTTAGCTCTGTGCGAGCTTCTCGCTTTGTGGACCGCAAGAGGGCAGAACCTTCTCAGACCGCAACAAGGGCGGTTGCTAGCGATGACGAGGATGCGGACGTTAAGTCAGACCTTTGCCACGCTTCTTCCCTTGCTGCTTCCCAGCGTCGGAAAAAACTTCGAGTGGCCACTAGTGGACAAGCTACCGGGACATCTCCTGCGGATGTGGCAACCGTTTCTACGCCTGCTGTTTCGTCTGAGGCAGGCGCCTCTCAGCCAACGGAAGTCGCTGAGGCGTTGGAAAAAACTTGTTCTACTGAGGGAGAGGCCCTACCGATGGAATGTCCTCCTCCCATATCTGATGCTCCCGATTCTCCGATTGCTCATTGTATTCCTGACATAGTGGTCACGCCTCCTGTTGCGAATTCGACTACTAGGCTACCGCCTAGGGTTACTCCACAGCTATTTTTTACTCCTATCAAGAGTACTTTTTCCCAGGGCTCTTCTCCACCTCCATCGATCAATCTTGCCTATGGCGGTCCTGACGGGGTCCTGGCCTACCGTATGAATCTTGCAAGGTTTTGCTTTGATGCCCTTCGCGCTGTTGGGGTTCCCCAACCTTTTTCTCGAGATGAGTTTACTGCACCCTTGATAGGAGAGATGCTGGGCTCCAAAAAAGAGAAAGAGGAATTTCTTCAACTCCCTCCCTCGGCACGCTTTCGCCATGTTCTGAATGATTCTCTGGACTTCTTCCGCCATCTGAATTATCAATTCGAAATTCACGATCGCGAGTCACATAATTTTTCCAGCGAGTTGTGTGTTGCGAGGGTGCAGCTTGAAAAGGCGGTGGAGCATTCTAGGTTGCTGACGCGTCTCTGTGAATCGTCCCAAATAGAATTGAACAGAGAAAAGTCTATCGGGAAAGCTAAGATAGAGGTTCTGGAGGCAGAATTGGCGCTAGAAAAGAAGAAAAATCTCTTTCTCCGCGAAGAGATACTTGCTCGAGATGAGGAGTCTGCTAGGGCACCATTAAAGGAAGAGTTATGGAGGAAGAGTGTTCTCGAGGCCTTCGTTTCTGGATTTGCGGCCCGTTTCAAAGGTAACCCTTCGGATCCGGCCCAGGTAGCTGATTACATATCTATCGTGATGGGTGAGATTAGCAAAGGTGACCACGGTTCTCCTGGCCCCTCGGGGGAGAGAACCTAACGCTAGAGATGGTGCCTGGGCCTTTCCTTGTTTTTCTTGTTGTTGTCTCTTTTCTTTTGTTATTTCTTGAAAACCATTCGAACATTATTTCTCTTGTAATAATGCTGACGCTTTGTAACCTTTGTCGTATTGTATGATTCATCGTGATATTACCGTTATTCCTTTCTTATCTTTTTTGCACCGTTTGGCAAGGCCAGCGCTGCTTTTTATGTTTTTTAATCAATCCCCCAGTCCCTCATTTAATGCGACTTGAAGGGTAATGATGAAAGAAGGCACGTGTCCTTCCACAGAGAGGCGTTTGGAGCAGGCGTCTCCTAGGGAGGTGCGAATGCAGAAGCGTTTCGTCCTTGTTTCAAATTTGCACCTTCTGGCGCGTGCCTTACTTTATGACGCGCTACTTCGCCACGTGCCTGCTGCTGACTGGTCGTGTCCTTTCAGGGTTATATCTATTGTTTCTTCTACCCTTTTTTTCTTTTTCCATCTTTTCCCTTATACGCCATTGCGTCTTTGGATAAATAATTTGCGCCGCTCTCTCTTTCTGGTTCGAGACTCCTCGTGTTCTCTTCACGAAGGTACAAGGTACACGTCCTTTTTCTTTTCTCTTTACTTCTTCCTTGTTAGCCATGGCTAGAACTAAGAAATCCTCTGAAGAGGGAGACCCTCAAAGGTCCTCCGCGGAAGAAGTAATTGATACTACCCCCACTTCTCTGTACACTCTGCCCTTAGTTAACCGTAGACTTGCTGGGTTTACTGCACTATTTCCCAAGGAATATCCCGTGCATCCCGCTTCTGAGTCGCTTCGACTGAACAACATTTTGCCCGGAAATAGTAGAATGTTGTATGCTAAGCTCTTCGATCATGGGTTTCGCCTCCCTCTTGACCCGCTCGTAAAATTGTTGTTGGCTGATTCTGATTTGGCTCCGGCTCAGTTGAGTCCTAACGCGATTTGCGTTGTTAGTGCTTTTGCCGCACTGTGCCGTTTCAAGGGAATATAATCTCCCACTTTAGCGTTGCTACGAAGACGGCTCTTTGAAGCCCTTTACCTGGAAGCTTATGGGCATTGAGTCTTCTATTCCTCATTGGAAAGAGGAATTTTTTATTGTTGATCTGCCTGAGCCGTTGTGGAGGGCTGGCTTCAATGAAACAATTAAAGATGGGGCTTGGGGTCATCAGAAACCCCTTTCTGACCCGGAGGATGACTGGTTGAAGACACTGCTTCAACTTGACTTTAGTGTTGATGCCCGAAAAGTTGCCAACGGGTTGCCCGTGGAACGGTGCAAGAAGGGTGAGTGTTTGACCTTTTTCCTTTGCGTTGTCAAGAAGTACTAACGCTAACGTTTTATAACTGTGCAGTGCCTCCGCCTGGTTGGGAGCCCGAGTATTTCCGGAGGAAAAGGAAACAGGAGGCAAAAAAGAAGGCTGCAGCTGAAGCTAGGGTTGCTGCTGCCGCTGCTGCTAACGCCGGGGAAGGGGAGGCCACTGCTACCGCTAACGTTACGGGCACTCGGGTTGTAAGAAACAAAAGGCCTAGGAAAGCACGCGCTGCTCAACCCGTTTCGTCCCAAACTGTTGTTTCTTCAGAGGCTACGGTTGATCTGATTCCTGTTGGAATTCCTCTTGTATCCTCAACCACTCAAGTGTGCATTTTTCTTCTTCTTTTTTTTTTTTTTTTTTTTACTTTGTTTTTCTTTTTGCACGATTTCCTTATCACGTTCTGCGTTATTTAGGAATTCGTTGCTGCTTCTGCCTCCTCCACCTCCCAGGGAGATATGGCTATCGCAGATGTCCTTCGTGAGCGTCAGAAGAAGGCTCGCTATGAGCTTCAGAATAGCCCTTCTTCCTCGGCCGCCAACCGTACTTCGAGTGTCCTTGGGGGCGAGGGCGCGTCTGCTGATCAATCTGAACATGTTGATTTTGGTGGTCAGCCCCATGTGCCTCCTGGTTCTCCAGTCCATTCTGCTCACACCCCAACGGGCTATGATTCCGGTGTCCTTAATCTTGAGGTGCCTGGAGGAAATGAGGTCTCAACGCCTAACGTGGAAGGTTCCACCAGCCGGCCTGCTTCTCCTGCTGCGTTGTTCTTTGTTCCAATGCCTCATCCAACTATCGCGAGGGGTGGCCCCGCCCCTGTCTTGATGGCTGGTATCTCTCAGTACGAGCCTCCTCTCCTGCCAACTCACCACATCAGCTTACGCTCCTTTAGGGACAATATTCTGTAGTTTCCTGTCGAAGCTGATAATGACACCGTGCTTTCCTCTACCGCTTATCTGATGGCAGAGATTTTGTCCCTTCCGAGAGAGAGGGATGCCTTTGTGGCTCGGAGCGAGCAGGAGCGCATAAATTTCCTTCACTCTCAGGCGCTTTCTATGCTTTGCCATCTTCACTATATGGATGAGGAGAATGCCAGAGTTGTAGCTAACGGGCAAGGAGAGATAAACAGGCTGCTGGAAGAGCGACAATGTCTCAAAAATGCCCTCAATGCTGCCAACGAAGGTATGGAGGCTGCCCGGGGAGAGGCTACCGCTGTTAAGCAAGAGCTGGAGACCGCTAAGTTGGCTCTGGAAGAGGAGAAGCGAAAAAGTGCCGATTTGGCCATACGCCTTTCTTAGGAGGAGAATAATCTGCGTCTGGAGAGGCAGAGAAACGCTGAGTTATCTGCCGATTTCACCCTTAACGCTGAGAAGAATCGTTGGTACTTGGAGCAGGGCGGGGGAATCATGTCGGAAGCTGTGATGCATCACTATGGAGTTGAGGAGCTCCGCATTGACGATCTCTCTGTGTATTTTGACAAGAGAGCCTCAACCGTTACTGATAGCGGTTTCTACCAGTGGAAGGCTGCTCAGCAAGGAGGGGTCGACGCGCCGCCCAATCCTTAGACTTCTTATCATTTAGATGCTTTAAATTTTTGTGGCTGACGGGCCCGTCCTTATTTTGTACTTTAAACGATGTCGGCCTTGACTTGGTTAATCCACTCTTTTTTGGATAGAAGTTCCTTATCTGCTTTTCTTCATAATACCGTTTGATCGCTTGTCCGCATAGGACTTTTTTTTTTTTTTTTTCAGACGAGGTAGTTTCGTGTTGTATCCCCCGTTTGCTTTTCATCAGCTGCATTCAAGTAGCTTTACCACTGTATCCTCCGATAGCATTTCTGAGAGTAAGTCAGCGTTGCTTCCGCACCTGCTGCACTCATATTCATGCCGTCCTTTGTTGTCAGAGGGGGTTTTTGTCTGTCTCAACGTTGTTGTTGCAGTATAGACACCTCTCCATCATCGCTTCACCGGGTATCAACCGCGCGGCTACTAGTTAGGATCTCTTTTGTTTCCTTTCGCCAAAGATTGGCTCCAACATCGCTTCACCGGGTATCAACCGCGCGACTACTAGTTGGGATGTCCTTTGTTTCCTTTCGCCAAAGATTGGCTCCAACATCGCTTCACCGGGTATCAACCGCGCGGCTACTAGTTGGGATGTCCTTTGTTTCCTTTCGCCAAAGATTGGCTCCAACATCGCTTCACCGGGTATCAACCGCGCGGCTACTAGTTGGGATGTCCTTTGTTTCCTTTCGCCAAAGATTGGCTTTGGGGAGTGCCTCGTCTTAGTGAGCTGTCTGATCACGACCAGCCATCACAAGGATAGGACTTTTCACCCCCAAGCGTTGTACCTCACGTCCGTGGAATCGTGCCTCGTCTCAATGGGCCGTCTATGTGAGCACGGTTACCACAAGGATAGGATTTTCACTTCCAGGACGGAGTTGGTCTCTCCTTGGGGCGTGCCTCTCCTTATGGGGTTACCATAAGAATAGGATTTCACTCCCAAGGATTCCGGGGCGTGCCTCATCTTAACGGGCCGTCTATGTGAGCACGGTTGCCGCAAGGATAGGATTTTCACTCCGGGAAGCCGTTTGGGGTCGTGCCTCGTCTTAATGGGCCGTCTATGTGAGCACGGTTACCACAAGGATAGGATTTTCACTCCCAAATGCCTTGTTATGCCAGGGCGTGCCTCATCTTAGTGAGCTGTCTGATCAGGACCAGTCATCACAAGGATAGGACTTTTCACTCCTGGCATTCTTCGCTACCTGCATATTACCAGTAGCAAACGCACAGTGAATATCTCAATATTCATTTGTTAGAATAACTTTGATGTTACCCGATTAGCTCCTGGCGTGGTATAGCCTCAGCCGAGCGATGTTCCAAGAGTTCTGCAGGGGCGTTCCCTCGAGCGTTTCCAGATGGTATGCTCCTTTTCCCACAATGCGGGTGACACGATACGGTCCATCCCAGTTTGGACTGAGTTTTCCCATACGTTGTCCTGCCGCCCGCTTGTCTCTGAGCACTAAATCTCCGGTTTTGAGCAATCGCTCCCTCACTTGCCGTTTGTGATATTGTGACATTTTCCTCTTGTAGTGTAGGGTTTTCAGGAGGGTTTCCTCGTGTGTTTCTGGTAGAGTATCGACGTTAGCTCGTAACCTTTCTTCGTTGTTTTCTTCTTTGAAATGAGCCACCCGAAGGCTCATCATACCAATCTCGACCGGTGTGACAGCCTCGGTTCCGAATGCTAACGCGAACGGGGTCTCTCCCGTGCTGGCCTTGACAGTCATGCGGTAGGCCCATAGTACATATGGCAATTCGTCTGGCCATTTCTTCTTGGAACCTTCCAGGTTTCTTTTGATGCCACTGAGGATGCTGCGGTTGGTTACTTCCTCCTGGTCATTGGTTTGGGGATGCGCCACAGAGGAGAGTCTTTGCTCGATCTGGAACTCTGCACATCGATCCCTGAAGAACTGGCTTGTGAATTGTGTCCCATTGTCGCTAACTAGCACGCGTGGTACTCCAAATCGCATGATGACTTGGTGTTTGAAGAAACGCCAGATTTTTTCGGTGGTGATGGTAGTTAACGCCTCAGCTTCGGCCCACTTTGTGAAGTAGTCTACCGCTACGACCACAAATTTTAACTGAGATCTGGCCTTTGGAAACGGGCCCAGGATGTCAATCCCCCATTTTGCAAACGGGCACGGAGCAACTATTTCTGAAATTGGCACAGCCGGCTTTCGAGGAATCTTAGCGTATTCCTGGCATTTCTGACAGGTTTTCACGAAGTTGTGACAATCTCGTCGAATGGTGGGCCAGTAAAATCCTGACCGGAAGACTTGGGCTGCCAGAGTATCGCTAGCGATGTGCATGCCACATATCCCTTCGTGAATTTCACGTAACACGTGTAAGCCTTCTTGCTCCGTTATGCATTTAGCGGCCGGATGGGAGAAACATCTCCGTATTAACTCTCCGTTATAATATGTGCATCGTGCTGCCCTTTTTAGGACTTTCCTTCTCTCTGTATGGTCTCCCGGTAGTTTATCATGTTTCAGATATTCTATCACTGGGATCCTCCAATCATTTTCCATTTCTTCCACACAGAGCAATGCCTGCTCTTCCATGAAAGAAGGTGTAGGCAGTTCTCCATAGCGCACGTCACTGGGTATTGAGGCTTCCGGATTGGCTGCCATCTTGGCGAGGCTATCAGCCTCTTCATTATTTTCTCTGGGAATGTGCTCAAAGGTGACCAGAGTACCTTTTTCCTGTATCTCTGACAGCTCACGCTTCACTTTGGCCAAATATTGGGCCATGATGGGTTCTCTGGCTTGGGAGTTCCCCAGAACCTGATCCATTATTAGCTTGGAATCTCCTCGGATCTTTAAACGTGTTCTGCCTTCCTTCTCCACACCGGGAGTGGCTTCGATGGAGAAACTGTTTCCGATTCTGAGTCCTGCCAGCAGCGCTTCGTATTCAGCCGCATTGTTGGACAATGGCTGCAGGATTCTGATGGCGTATCGCATCTCCAGGCCGTTTGGTCCAACTAAGAAAACTCTTGCGCCTGCTAATTCTTGATTTTTTGCTCCATCTACGTGGATGACCCACGTGTCTGCATATGTCTCCGGAGACGGTAGGCATGAACTTTCTGCTTCTTCCTCCGACAGACCTATTTTTGCGTCCTTTGTGAACGTGCACTCAGCTATGAAGTCAGCTAACGCTTGGGCTTTAACGGTTGGTCTAGCTTTGTATTGCAGCCCGTATTGTTCGAGCTCGATAGCCCAAATTAGCATTCTTCCTGAAGATTCAGGTTTTCTGAAGATTCTTCTCAACGGCTGATCCGTGAGTACAGTGACGGGGTGGGCTTGGAAGTATCGATCCATCTTTCGCGTGGCCTGTACTAGAGCGAGTGCTATCTTCTCGATAGGAGCGTATCGCAGTTCGGCATCTTTCAATATGTGACTCACAAAGAATACAGGACGATGCACGTGCCCTTCACTTCGCACAAGGATGACGCTGACTACCTCGTCAGCTATTCCCAAATATAGATATAGCTCATCGCCGGGCTCGGGCCTCGTCAGCACTAAATCTGATGACAGGTAAGCTTTTAGCCCTGCAAACGCTTTCTCACATTCCTCTGTCCACCCGAAAGGAGCCTTGTTTCGGATGACTTTGAAGAAAGGCAAACATCTCTCGCATTGCTTAGATATGAATCGTCCCAATGCGATGATGCGCTCGGTTAACTTCTGTATCTCTTTGACAGTCCGCGGGGATATCATATCCTGGATGGCATTTATCTTTGAAGGGTTGGGTTGGATGCCCTTCCGGCTGACCACATAGCCCAAGAATTTTCCCGTTTGGAATGCAAACATGCACTTCCGCGGGTTTAGCTTCATCTTGTGCTTTCTCATCACATTGAAAACTTCTTCCAAGTCAGCGAGGTGTTCTCTGAAACTCCGACTTTTGATCAAGATGTCATCCACGTAAGCCTCTACATTTCTCCCGATTTGATTTTCAAAAACTTTGTTTGCCATGCGTTGAAATGTTGCACCGACATTCTTTAGCCCAAACGGCATTGCGGTATAGCAGTATGTAGCCCTGGGAGTGATGAAGGCAGTTTTTTCTTCGTCCTCTACGGCCATGGGGATTTGATGATATCCGGAATTTGCATCTAGGGAGCTTAGATAAGCATATCCAGCGGTTTGATCGACTAACTGATCTATTCGCGGAAGGGGATAGCAATCCTTGGGACAGGCATTATTTAGGTCAGTGAAGTCGATGCACATGCGCCAGTCCCCGTTAGGCTTTGGGACTAACACAGGATTAGCTAGCCAGGTCGGGTATTGAACTTCTCGGATGAACCCCGCATCTGTGAGCTTTAGCAACTCCTTTTCGATGGCTGCTATCTTTTCCGATGAAAAAGCACGTCGCTTTTGTTGAACGGGCTTAGCGTCAGGACTAACGTTCAGCCGGTGTTCCGCAACCTCCCGAGAGATTCCGGGCATGTCTGCTGGCTTCCACGCAAATTCTCCCTTGCATTTCCTCAACAGCCGGATTAATTGCGTTTTCTCTTCGAGGCTCAGTTTCTCACTGGCTAAGAGATTCGTTTCACTATCCTTACCGATAGGGATTGATACCATCTGATCTAGTGGCTGAGTGCACTTTTCTTCTTTATCATCGAAAGGGTCGTCTGCCACGCAAACGTAGCGGTCGCAACTCCTTTGAGTCATAAGCAAGTAGCATTCGGCTGCCAGCTTCTGGTCCCCTTTGATTGAGACCACGCCGTCCCATGAGGGATATTTCACCCGCAGGTGTTTTTGAGATATGGCCACTCCAAAATGATTAAGGAATGGTCGCCCCAAAATGGCATTATACGGTAACGTTAGGTCTACGACCAGAAATAATAACTCTTCGGAACGTTTGGATGTGTCTTCCCGGAAGTACACTGGCAGGGATGTTATTCCGGCTACCGGAATCGGTACTCCATCAATCCCAATAATTGGCCTCGTGCAGGGCGATAGATCACCGTCAGGTCGTTTCATCAAGTTGTACGCTTCCAATGAAAATAGGTTCACTGCGCTCCCGTTATCGACAAGGGTCCTTCTTACCCCATGACTTCCAATGACGGGTGTTACGACCATCGCGTCATTATGCGGGAAAACAATGCCTTTTTCGTCTTCCTCTGAGAAAGACAATATCATTCTGTCTAAGGCACTTATCGCCTCGATTTTCGTTTGCGCGCTCTCCCGTTTGCGCTTTTCCCCAGGGTTGGGCGCTTGCGGCATGATTTCCTCGCAATAGGGTGCTCCCCCAGCAATGATATTTATCATGGGCATCCGGTCATTATCGATAGTGAGCGCTTCTCTATTTGGCCCGAGGGGAACTGCGTTAGCCCCTGTGGCGCGCGAGGGCGCTTGCCCCTGATCAGTTGTCTTTCCAGTTAGGTTGTTTCTGGCTCCTTCCCTTGCCTTTGTGGCAAATTCCCCAAGGTAGCCCTCTTCGACCAATCGCTCTATAGCCAGTTTTAGTTCTCTGCATACATCTGTCGAATGTCCCTTGACCTTATGGAATTTGCAGTATGCATTTTCTCTTCCTCCCATGATTACTCCTGGTTTCACGGGAGCTGGGTAACGGATGGGCAGATTTCTCTGTTGGACTATCGCTAAGATCTCCACCCTTGAGAGTATGAGAGATGGGAGGTCAGGATCATATATCCGGCCTTTTGGCGGGTCCGTTTGCTTTCGAGTGGGGGACCCTCCGGGTCTTCCTTTCGAGAAGTTGCCTCTCTGCCGGCTAGGGGCTTTGGTATTATGTTCTTTTCGCTGCCCGTGATCCTCGATGGGTCTAGCGTCAGGGGCATTGCTGTGCAGGACGTTAGGGGCCACATATGGGTCTGTCGGCATGCCTCGGATCCAATCTCTATTTTCCTCCTCTTCCATTCTCGCATAGTTATGCGCTTTCAGCCTCAACGCATCTAGGGTCATGGGGGGTCCACCGTTAGCGTGTCTTTCAATTTACTGTATCGGCAGTTGCGTTTCAGGGCCTCAATCGCAAAATCGATAGTGACCCCTAGCGTTAGGGACATTTCAAGATCAAATCGACCTAAAAAGTCGTTCAATGATTCCTGTGGTTTTCGATGGATATCGAACAGTTCAGCTGCTGACTTTCTGATAGGAATAGCCGTGCTAAACCGACTTTTGAATTTTTCTTCCAATTGAGAAAAATTATCGACAGACCCGGCGGGGAGTCCCTCAAACCATAGACATGTCACTCCTGACAGCGTCATTACGAAGATCTGACACAATGCTACATCACTGCGCGTTTGGAATTGCACGAAATCCTTCACCTTATTGAGGTGAGAAATGGGATCTTTCGTGCCATCATATGATTCTGCGGGGAGTTTCACATGTCGATGGACTCTGTGGTGCCTGACACGGTAACTGAACGGATGGCCAACGTTAACGTCGGGGACCCCACGAGGCTAATACTGGTGTGGAATTTCAGCGTCGTATCTGGGATTCTGAGGGTCATATTCCTGATGTCTCCTAGGAGATCGGCTGCGGCTCCTTGGAGTTCGAGCTCGTCGACCTCTGCTGCTAGATCTCTCGCTGTATCTAGGAGATGGCTCTCTCACTATATCCCCTCGTCGATCATCCCAGTGCTCTCTATACTCGTCACGCTGGCGGGCTGCTTCGGGGATAGAGATTCCTCCCTTGTATTGTCCAGAATGGTCGGCAGGTGCACGCGTGAATGGTGGGACGTTTATGGGGGCCAAAGAGAAAGGTAAGGAGGACGGGAGTGCCCTAGATTGTCCGGGCGATAAGGGTCGTTCGTTGACAATGGACGGAGCGAAAACTACTTGGGAGGACACACCAGGTCTCGAGGCATGAGGAGTAAATCCAGCAGTCCACTGATCCAGTTGAGCTTGGAGAGCTGCTATTGAGTTCGCGAAAGGGTTGTCCGCTTCTCCTATCATAGATCTCCCCGCTTGGGGGGCAAGATGACTAGTTCCTGCTACGTAGGAAAAGGGAGAACAGATCTGGAATGTAATTTCTTCCGTACTTTGCCCAGGAGGAGGATCTGATTCTCCCGCAGTGGCGTCCTGCACTGGGGTGGAGGTATCAGAGGTAGCGAAGGAAAACAGGCGTCTGCGGGTGTTGTATGGGATGTTGGAAGTTCGGGACAGCGTCGGATCTGACTCTGAGGCCATAATCCTTCTAGCTTCGGGGAGGAGGAGCTTGGTTATTAAGGATGCTCACTTAATAGAACCAATACTCTCAACGAGAGCACCAATTTGATAAGAATTAGTCTTCTGCCGAAGGATGTATGGTGGAACGGCTCTTCCCAGATCAGCGCTCACGACGGTCCGCGGTACCTGCAATGCGCCGGAGGGGGTCTCCGGTGGAAACACTCCGATGCTTAAGTCAGTATGTGTACTGAATTTGGCAGAGTTTAGGCCAGTAAAGTATGCTTACCTGCCTCCTTTGTGGGGGAGGTATTTATAGAAGAATGGGGCGTTTCCGCCCATGTAAACGAGTATGGAGCTATCGCTCGCGTTAGGGTCTGTGGTTCGCCCTTATCGTGACACGCTACCTTAGCGGTAGGTGTATAGGTAGATATTGCCACGGTAGGATAATGGCCGGAGCGTTCTTCCTGACGCGTGGTTTCCCTTGGGGGTGAGATAACTCCTTGAGCCATCCAAGAGGTCCGTGAGAGGAGCCGGTAGGGCATCGTTCGCCCTCATAGCGTTAGCCTTTGGGGAAGGCAGCAACCTTGTCCCTACCGCGGCGGTGCGAAACAGTAGCTATGTCCTTTCCCACTGGGTGATAGACGAAAGTACCCCTACTTTTAGGTGAATTGTTATCACTCACGCTTTTCAATAACCTTTAGGCAAGCACGTAATGCCTCAACAGCCCGCTCCCTTACTTCCAAAGTTGGGTGTCTCAATGCAACCCAGATGCCATCAACAAATTCAGGCACTTGAACATTGAATACCGTGGGAGCATATTCTGCCATTTCCTATAATAGTTAAAACATAAAACACAAACCAGAAGCACTTAGCACAAAAGAACAAAATATATATATATTTTGTTAGGGACCAACAGCCTTAGGTATTTGGCAAAGTAAAAAATTAAAGGATCCAGATAGTATAAACACTATTAAATCATTAGGAGACAATCCCTATAATTTCACAAGCCAAATTAGAATTTTATTGTTAGGGGTAGACCCAGCAAAAGAAAATACATTTATACAGGATACTGCAGTTAGAAATTTAGAACAGCTCAGTATTACAGATTTCAAATATATCAAAGAATTTAGCTCAGATTTTGCCAGATTATTAGCTCAAACTGGTAAAGCCATGGATGATGATTTATGTAATAAATATTTCATAAAGCTTCCAGGCGATTTAGGTAGATCAATGCATGAAGAATGGAATAGAGATTGTGGTCACATAGTAGACTTAGGAATAGGACCTAGAATTACATACGTATTTAAAAAATTAGAAGATAAATGCAAAGAAGCTACAATGCAAGAACAGATAAAACGTCAAGCTTGGGCGTTTTGTAGAACAGCTATTTATACACCACAGGCATATGGATACTATGATAAAAAGAAGAAATTCCTTAGAAAAAGCACGTCTTATAGAAAGGATAAACCTTGGAAAAATAAAAATAGATATGTTAAAAAACCTAAAGATAGAAGTTGCACGTGTTTTATTTGTGGGGATCCACAACATTTAGCAAACAGATGTCCTAACAAGCATAAAAATATAGATAGAACAAATTTAGTAGAACAATTAGGAGAGTACGAAATAGAAAATATTAAGACAGATTCCGATAATGAATCAGTATACAGTATAGCATCAGAAAATGAACCAGAAAACAGTACAAAAATTACATATACATACATGAATAGAGAACAAAATGAAGAAGTAGTAGAATGCTTACATGAATGGATTAGAAACAGAGGAAACAATCATATAAATTGTTATAACTGTAGACTATATCCAGCTATAGACAGAAGATACCAATGTAATAATTGTTTTAAAGAAATATGTTTTATGTGTATTAGAAAATTATTCCAGATAGAAACAGATATATCAGGAAAAGCCATAGATAGTAATCGCAGTGATAGGGTAGATGAAATACTTAAGGAACAAATTAAAAGGCATGATGTAGAAATAGAACTCTTAAAACATAGAGTAAAAGAACTTGAGAACGTTTTATCTGTTCTTGCATTGTAGCTTCTTTGCATTTATCTTCTAATTTTTTAAATACGTATGTAATTCTATATATATATATATTACCAACAGTACAACAAGGAACCTCTCAGTAATTAGAACCCGGAACTTACTTTCAAGATTAACACAGCAGAAAAAAGGCGAAACTCTGCTCTATCGTTGCGAAGCCAATCTAAAGCCATTTTCACCTAAAGATAAATTACATGAACATAAGAAAAAGCACAACTCACAAATAACACACTTCACTCAGCAACTGTATTAACCTCCAGGGTACCTGAAATTCCACTTCATCAGCAGTAATTGCTCCATCAGCCCTAGCCAAATGGCCAAGAACTTTACTAGCGAGCATCAATACGTCACGATCACGCTTAACCTCAAACACATTCCGCATGTAGCTAGAAAACTTGGACACCTTTGAAGCATTCTCACCAAGCGCCACATCAATCAGCTCATCAATAGCTCTCAACACTCCCAAGTTATCAGACACCTCACTGGTATCTAATAAAACAGAAATCCTTTCGTATAACTGACCCATTAAGCGGGAAAATGCTTCCCCACTCAAATCACGCGCTTCCTCCTCCAAATGCGTCCTTAAAGCCAACGCCACTCCCTCCTAACAAAAAAGCAAATAGAAATAGCAAATTTAAGAAATATGAAGCCACAACTATGATTTCCATTCCACATATGGTCAAGTGAGTAGGTGTGTACTTTGCGGTTGCGGAGGTCGGTGAGGATGCGATTGAGAGGGTCGAAGGAGCCGCCGACTGGGGCGGAGGATGCGGCGCCCAGGAAGCGGAGGGACTGCGACGTGGATGCCATGTGATTGGCCCACGCACACACGCACGAAACAGCTAAAGCCCTATAAGTGTAAGATTTACGAGATGTATACTGTTCAAGACATGGGTTTTCGTTTTTTAAGTGGAGAGTATAGACTAGAGACGAGACGAAAGCATCTTCACCTTGTGCGTGGCCGTGGTTTATTTTCTGTGTTTTTGTTGCAGAAAAATAAAATAAAACATGACATTTTAATAATAAGAAGCTCTACGGTCTACGATTACTATACAGAAAAATAGGAGGACTAAACTGTAAAAGATGATGAGAAAGAAAGGCAAAGACGCATGAAAAAGGAAAATCGAATATTTATTCTCTTTGTTTTATATAACCCATATGATTTTCTTTCTTTCATATGATAATTTTTTTATTTTTACACCCAAAAAAATGTTTTTTTTTATTCGGTGTTGATGTGACTTGAAAAAAATAAAAACTATGTTATAAGAATATTGTGTTTTTTTATATTTAAATTATTAATTTTAAATAGTTATTGGTTCTTTTTATTCATTTAATTAATTTCTTTACACATTTTGATATGTAAAAGTAAGATTAGAATTCTAAAACTCGGAGTCTCTACTGGTATTTTACCACCATATCTAAAAAAAAATTATTGATTTTTTTCCTTAATATATAAAAATTTCAAAAAAACTCTAACATACTGATATTTTAATTTTAGCGTCAGTCCACACCAATATAATAACATATTCCTTAGTTTTGTTAAATTTATCTCATTAATGGATAAGTGACACCCTTAACCCCAAACATTATCTAAGTTTGTGTCACGGAGAAGTGACTTGCTTTCTGATTCTGTTAGAGCGCCGAACTAGAGTAATCACTTCCTCATCTGCATTTCCCTTCGAAAACAAAACAAAAAAGAAAGATCAGCTTTAATGATAAAATGTCTTGGTGTTATGGTTGTTGAAATAAGCAGACAATGGATTGTTACTACTTACTTGCTTGATGTGAATTTTCTCCTTGTGCAGATTTCGGATTAATTCCAAATTATTGATGGACCGATTCAGAATTAATAAAAAACATTAAGGACGGAATTGATCCCCGGTGGAATTGCTTTTAAAGAAACTATTCTTCGTTCCTTTATAAGAAAAGAAAGAATAGGAACGAAGGAGGAAGAAGAAAGAAAAACCAGAGAGTTTTTCTTTGGTTCTCCATCAAACCCCATAGCAATCATCCACTAGAAGATCAAATTTTCGGATTTCTACATCGATCATGGCATCATCATCATCAGGTAAGCTTCCGCTGCTCGTTCTAATTTCATGCAATAATCTAATTGATTCGTTCCTGGGAAGTAATCTCTCATACGGTTCCTACAATTGGTAGCGGAGCGATTCAATTTTGATTTTGTATGGATTGCATATGATGATTGATTGCAAAATTGGGTTTTCTGCAAAAAAATTGAGGTTTTCTGCATTAATTGCAAAATTGATTGATTAATTGATCAAATCAATTGATTTCGGGAATTGATTCGGGAATTGATTGATTGATTGTTTTGGCAATTGATTTCGGGAATTGATTGATTAATTGATTTGGCAATTAATCTGCAATTCTTCGACAATTCCAGAAACTCCATGATTGAATGCTTGATCTCGGCTCGGCTCAGCTCGGCTGGTATTCAACTCATATTTGATACTGATTGTATACGTATTTTGATACTGATTGTATATGTACTGTCACTATTTGCGGTACTGTTTGGGTACTATTTGAGGTACTGTCTGGGTACTATTTGCGGTACTGTTTGGGTACTATTTGTGATACTTGGTGGTTAGATACAGGAACCACTAAACACATAAGTGTTTCTTTGCAGGGCTGCAGAGCGAACCGGGGGCCCATGGAAAGTGAGAGGTTTCTCTATATGGGTGCAGGTGATCCGGTACCAGTTATGTGTGGGAATCGTTTGACTGTGATCTAGCTCAAGGAATCCTCAAGAACAACAATTAAGTAACCAATCGACCCAATTAAATTCCTAACCCAACCTTTGAAGGATGATTAGAACGCTAATTCGATAATCGACTAGGATCTCGACTCAAGACTTCTAAGTTCCTAACCCAACCTGTGGTTAGAACACTAGAACGAAATAGACGATAGGGAAGATTTGTTTTACTTATTCGAAACTGAATTCCAATCAGTTACGCGTAAGAGTTCTTAAACTAGAACCAAAGTTTGAGAAATCGTCTCAAATGTGTTTATACACAATGTTTATCAAATTCAAGTTGTCTTTACAATGAAGCTCTAGATGAGCTTATAAAGAGTTACAAAGGAGCTGGTTTAGTCCCACACATGGCCAGCTAAAATATAAAATAAAAGCACACTTGAAGCACTCAAATAAAATAAAAGCAATCAACAAAAGGCCATCTTTTTCTTGTTTGGCGGTATGCCGCTCCAGAGGGTATAGGGCTGGCGGCATACCGCTAGCCTCGCTTCAATTTATTTCCTAATTGTTGTAGGCTGGCGGCATACCGCCCCAGAGGGTCCATTTCTTGCGGTATGCCGCTTGGGCATGTCTTGGCCATTTCTTCATGCGCCAATGGGAAAAGCTAGGCCACGCGGGTGGTCTTTCATGGATGATGCATACGAACACGGACGAGCCCACACTCGTATCATATATACCTTGGATCACATCATTCTCCCATTCTTCAAAAGGATTCGTCCTCGAATCTTGTTCGATGTTGGTGAGAATAATTTCTTTAATTGCATGAACCTTAACTACTTGCACCACAATAATTGGCTCATGCTCGATTTCCTCATGCTGAAATCTTGAACCTTTAATGCTATCTTGGATGATATCATTGAGGCGAACGCCTTGTTTGGTTAAACTTGTACATGTGATCATACGGCTTGTGCACACATGCCCACGTGATTTTTGTTCCATGGCTGTCTTTGTCCTCTCACCTACACACTTAATCAAACTTGAAAACAGTGGTGAGAAAATAAAAGGAATTATTCGTTCACGTTTACGAATAATTTTGCCAAATGCAAGAAATAATACCCTAATAATCACATTATTTCTATAATCATTGAAATTATTTTCTAACATGTTATGTGAGGTACTAAGGAATACAGAAAAATCAATTTTATTTCTACTATCATTTACAAAACAAATTCGACTTCCAAACAATTTACGCAAGAAAGAGTTATACTTGATGAGGTCCAATAATGGTTCCTTTTCACATGCTAAATAACCACTTCGTAAATTTGCATCATGTGAATAAGAATTATGAAGAGTTGTAGGATCTAACCTTGCCTCATTTGGAGAGGAAAGTGGTGCATACCTTTGATCACACCATTTTTTAGCAATCTTGCTTCCAATGCCTCCTAAGGTGGGTGTTTTGAAGCCACCTTCTTTCCTTGGAATTTTCTGCAATTAGGGCACAAAAATAGTAGGAATTTCTGTCACTTTTGGTTCAATTGATTGAGATGGTGGTTGCGGTCGTTGTTGATGAATGATGTGCTCCTTGGGCAAGTCATGCGGTTGGTAGCCAAATGTAGTTGAAGGGACAGGATCTTGGCTCCCTTGGCAACGATGAACGGGGCTACGACGTGGCTTCAATGATGACTCATTAGCTTCCACTTTCAAGGCAAAACAGAACATGGATTGGAAATTTTTGAACTCATAACGTTCAACTTGACATCTAATTTCTTTTCTCAATCCACTCTCAAATCTCTCCATGATCACTCTCTCCGATTCGTGAATATTAGCCTTAATGAACAAATCATCGTAAGCCTTAGAGTAATCTTGAACGGAGTTGGAACCTTGTCGGATAGAATAATATTTTTCCTCTAATTTCCGCTGGTGGTGAGAGGGTACAAACCGTTGCCTCATTACGCGTCTCATTTCCTCCCAATTAGTGATCGGTTGTCTTCCGACCCTTTCTCTTTTTTCACTGATTTCATACCACCAATCACGAGTGTAGTCATCGAGTGTCGTGACAACAATTCGAATTATCTTGCTCTCCGAAGGTTGATAACGGTCAATTAGGAGTTGGTGACAATGTTCCCATTTAATATATTCTTCTAGATCATATGTTCCTCTAAAAATGGGTACTCGTCGGTGGTGAGAAACGGTGTGGTTTTGATGTGTTCGACCACTAGTAGAGGGGTCATGGCTAAGGCCTTGTTCGGAGGGACCTAGGTCATAACTTGATTGCCAATAATTGTACGAAGCCATTGTACCTACAAAATGAACAAACTATATGTATGTATATAGGTTAGTTAAAATAAATCGCTCCCTCACGTGTTTCACTTTTTGCAATGTCTCAATGCTTGCAAATTTTTCCACAGTTTCTCAATATCTATAAATTCTTCCGCAATTGTTCCACGTGTACAACAATTTTCCCGCAATTTTTTCACGTGTACAATTTCTTCGTAATTTTTCCACGTGTGCAATGATTTTCATAATTTTTCCACGTGTGGCGATTTCTCTGCAAATTACTCCACGGATGCAACTTTTCCCGCAATTTTTCACATGTGAATTCTTTCGCTATTTTTCTATGTTTATAATTTTGTCTCAATTATTTTCATAATTCTCCATGATTGTGATTTTTTATATGGTGCCTGCATTATTGCTATTATCGTACTTACCCCTCTCATTCTCTCGCAGTGTGGAGACCTCAGAATGACAGTTCACATACATATTAATTATCACTTATGCTTATAACTATTTCTTTCCATTTGTTTATTTTTTAGGTTGAAAATAACTCTCAAAAAGTGAACTATTTCTCACAAAATCCATGCAAACGCGAAAG